>WYDI02007269.1:0-15459 GCA_009867235.2 Psittacus erithacus
CCCACAGGGCGTTTGCCACCATCCATGAGTCAGTATAGAGATAAAGTACTGGCCACTTTTCTCGTTCAGCAATGTCCGGGGCCAGCTGGATGGCTTTCACCTCAGCAAACGGACTTGATTCACCCTCTCCTTCAGCAGTTTCTGCAACTTGCCATCAAGGACTCCATACAGCTGCCTTCCATCTCTGATGCTTTCCCACAATACAGCAGGACCCATCAGTAAACAAGGCATATTGCTTTGTCAATTACCCCTTCCCTAGCAAGTGACCCCAGCTGCTTGACTTCTCTACCTTCTAGTTTGTGACCATCAGCCCCATTGTCCCAGCATCGGAGCAACCAGGTGATGATGCGCTCCCGTGGTTGATGGGTGAAATATTTTCACATATTCTGTAGCTCGGTTGAAGTCTGGGGTCAAGGAGTCACCTCTTTTTCTTCTTCTTCCTCTGATTCACATACTAGTAATTCCTGGTCAGATGCTGTCCCAGGTGGTGAGTACACTGTTTCTTCATCTTGCTTCATCCTTCTTGCCTCTTTTTTGTTTTTCTCTTGCATACAGGGGCAACCAATATTGGCATGAACTGGTCCTCTGGTTTAGCTGCAGTGATTATCGCTGTGGTCGGAGTGGCTGCAGTATCTGTTGTTGGGGTTGTCGCTGGGGTTGGTGTAGCTGCTGTGCTTGCAGCTGGAGTAGCTGCGTTGTCTGCTGCTTTGCCACCAGATCCAGAGGCTTTTTTTTTTTCCCTTTGAGGGTGCTCGATGGTGTTGAACAGGGCTCTGTAAGCATAGGCCAAGCCCCAGCACATTGCCATGGTTTGTCCCTCTCTGGTATGACCAGGATGACAATACATCTCATTTAAGTAATTTACTAACTTTTCTGGATTTTGCACTTGTTCAGTGGTGAAGTTCCAAAGCACTGGAGGGCCTACCGGCCTAGATACTTGCCCATACTATCCCACACACATCCTGCCACTCATGACTGTCCAGCCTCAGGGAAAATCTCTTGGTCTTCCTATATTGTCATCTAATCCTTGACAAGACCCAAACCCAACTCTGCTTAACTTTCAAGATCAGATGAAATGGTTGTGGGCAAAACACACTCTGCATGCGTGCCAACATGGTGACCCCCATCACAATCAGCAAACAGGTCTCAAGGGTACCTAAAGGCCATTCAAAACCTTCAGAACTCTCAAATGATGCTGTAAATAGTCTGGTGGGGGGCTGGGAAGGTAAGGAAATGTCTCCTTCAGAGGCTGATCACCCAAAGAGCAGAAAAAAGATGTGTAATTGCTAAACACTTCTATTATATACCTCCCAAAGTATAGAGGTGGCGACCACAATGGGAACGCACGCCAGATCAATTTCATGATCAATGATTCTATTGTACTACGAGTCACTACCATAAAGTATAGTGAAATAAGAACCTTAGCCCAAGGCCTCCAGCTGATAAACTCTAACACAGCAAATACCATCTGTAAGGTACAACATGCTGAAACTGTGAGATCAAGAGCAACAACTTTGAGAGCCAATAAATCAGCACTGTGATGAGTGACTATTAATCCAAAAGAATGAACGCTTATCACAAATACGATTAGTCACACTCTGGTCAGATCTGTCGTTATCTCAACCCTTTGGGCCCCACACTGGGCGCCAAAAAGAACCGTCGTAGTTTAAGACCAGCTGGCAACCCAGTACCACGCAGCCACTCACTCACTCCCCCACCTTCTTCCCTCAGCTCCTGGAGGGATGGGAAGGAGAATCCAAAGAATGCAACTCCCACGGGTTGAGATAAGAACAGTCCAGTAACTAAGGTATAACACAAACCACTGCTGCTGCCACCAATAACAAGAATGATAAGGGAAATAACAAGGGAAGAGAATACAACCGCTCACCACCCGCCGACCAATGCCCAGCCCGACCCAAGCAGTGATCTAGCCCTTCCAGGTAACTGCCTCCAGTTTATATACTGGGCATGATGGGCTGTGGTATGGAATACCTCTTTGGTTAGTTTGGGTCAGGTGTCCTGTCTCTATTTCCTCCCAGCTTCCCCTCCTCCCTGGCAGAGCATGAGACTCAGAAAATCCTTGGTCAGACTAAACATTACTGAGCAACAACTAAAAACATCGGTGTTATCGGCGCTGTTCCCAGGCCAAAAGTCAAAACCACAGCACTGCACCAGCTACTAAGAAGGAGAAAAATGACTGCTACTGCTGAACCCAAGACAGGGGAGAAAATATAAAACTAAAGGGAAAAAAAAAAAAAAACGGAAAAAAAAAAAAAACACAAAAAAACCACAAGAAACCAAACAATAAACCCAAGTAATGCACAATACAATTGCTCACCGCCCACCAACCAGTACCCAGCCCAACCAGAGGAGCCATCTGGGCCTTCTGGGTGACTCCCATGAGTTTATATACTGGGAATGACATACTGTAGTATGGAATATCCCTTTGGCTGGTTTGGGTCAGCTGCTCTGTTTCTCCTTCCTCCTGGCTCCCGGCTTCCTGTGCCCCTCCTCACTGCCAGAGTATGAGATTGAAAGGTCCTTGATTGGGGTAAGTGCTACTGAACACCAACTAAAATATCGGTGTATTATCAGCACTGTTCTCAGACTAAAGCCAAAACACAACACTGCACCAGCTACTGCAAAGAAAATTAACTCTACCCCAGCTGAAACCAGGACAACAAGCAATTTTAAGAGTAAAATAACTAAATTTTTTGGGGGTTGTTTTTTTTTTTTCCCCACTGGGTTTTTTTGGTTTGTTGTTGTTTTTTTTTAAGAGAGGGGTAGGATAGACAAGATACAAAGTGGTACTGACACTTTGTTTTTCTTCTGTTTTGTTTGTTTTTCAGAAGCCTCCAATTGTTTAAAAACCTGTCTTGACTCAAAAGACTAATTCTCAAAAATTAAATGAAGCACTCAGACAGCTTGCTGATTTTTGTACAAGAGAAGGCATTAGACAATAGATAGAGCTTCGTTTGCATTATAAAATGTTTCTGGAAAACCATAAACCCAGGATGAAGCTTGAAGGCAAGCAATCTGAGGTTCTGGAGAGAAAGGTGTCAGAACATGGCCACGAGACACATTCTAGGAAACAGGAAGCAGAAAAAAAAAGAAAAGAGATGAGATCATCATTCTAGGTAACGGGAAAAAAAAAAGAAGAAGAGAGAGGAAAGGCAAAAGTTCATGTCATACTCCATTGACTTCGAAGACCTGTTCGAAGACAATTTATCAGGCAGGGCATGAGAAATCAAGGTAACAAATCTGAAAACTGTACCTGAGGGGGCAAACAAGCAGAGATATCAAAAAGAGGAGAAATGGAAATGTTTCTGAACAGGAGCTAAAACAGAAATGGGCAAATATAGACCCTCTCACCAATTAACCAATGCTGAACTCTTACTGTTAAACATTAATTTATGCTATCTATGTAAAAATACAAGTTTTTATATATATGAAATGTTCATATACACATTAACTTTTGTCTCTGTGAACTAAATTTACCTTGGTAGCAAACCTTGCCTCTCACTCAACATTCGCAGGTTTAAATGGTGCCTTTAGATCTAAATGCACCACCATGGAGAAAAAGATGAGGCTGGCAATTCTCAGGCATCAAAATGGAAACTGCCAAATGCTCCAGAGCCTGGCAATTCTTCCTGCCTCCTGGATGTATGGGGACACACAGGATAACTATGACAGAGCACGTATCCTCAGGTGCACCAACTAACAGGAATGATGGTGGAGGGAACACTAAGGGGCACAGAAAAGCCTTCCGCTTGAGCCCAGCTACAAAAAAGCAGAAGTGTAGGAGTTAGCTCTGTAATACAAGCTAACCAGCACTTTCTTCAAACCACAAAATCACTGAAGGTCAAGGAGTCCCCGGTGAACTTGAGCCTGACCAACCATACTACCCAATGGCCAGAATGGACCTGGCAAGACTCACTAGCATTCCTCCAGACAATTCTGGGGCACTGCTGAAGAGCCCTGTATCCAAGACCTGGGACTAACCACAATAAAAACTGTACACACCCTCTATTTTGGAGGGCAGGGGACATTAACAGCATGGATGTAGCAACTTTCACACCAATTAGTTTCAGTACCAAAGAACAGTCCCAGGTATATTTAATATACTTATGCAGACATAGTTTACGCCTGCATGGATCAGAGCCTGGTACATAAAGAACATTTAGTGATTCTCAAGTTTATTCCAGGTTTGGGGTTTTTTTAATTGAATATAATAGGTGGGGTTAAGATCAGGTCATATTTGCCTTTTGCCTGTGAACATGTAATTTCCTTAGGAGCCCCTTCTTAGAGGCTTTATGAAGGTATGAAAACAAAGAGTAAAACCTGAAAGGTAATTTGTATGTCTTATCTATTCTTGCCACTAGTCTTTGCAGATTCTCAAAAATAGCTCTAACATCTCAGGGATGGGGGAAGAAAGAGCAAAGCAGCAAAGCTTTGGAGAAGAAAACCTGCAGTACACAGCCTGGTTAGGGCTACTGCAAAGCAGTGCTACCTGATAAAGGAAGCTTTAGTGGATGAATGAAACAAGGGTGTAAAGATCAGGTCCTGCAAGGAACCTGCCAAAGGTGAAACTAAACAAAACCAATCCATCACATCATATTATATCCTTCATATAAACGGAGTTTAAGCATAGATACATATTGAATGCCACAGTGGTATTTGCTAGGGAATCCTAGAAAGCCAAAGGCATAATTCAAGCAAGGTTGAGCAGACAAGCTCAACTGTCTCAGCAATTCAGATAAACATCATATTTTAAAATATACTTCTGCAACTGAAATTACACAGACAGACATGAAATAAATTTTTCACAGAATTAATTTCAGCTTCTAGGAAAAAAAAAAAAAGTCATATGGCATTACATTTGAGTCCATACCTCTATATATCAATAGTGTAGAACAGCATAGGAAAATCATACCATTCTGTAATCAAACCAAAAAAGTATCAACAACTTGCTAATAGAAAATATTCTTCAAATGGCACACAAAAATTCAGATTTTGGAACCTCAACATACAAATAAGTGACATGGAATAACAACAAGCTTCCTATTCTTTCTGCATTCTTTCCTGGCTTTTCTGCCTAGAAATTGATGCTGCTAACATTAACACTCCAGTGACTTAGCCTTCATTAATAAAAAGATGTATGCTGCTCTATTTCAAAAGATGTATGCTGCTACAGCAAACATTTTTACCAATTAACACTGCAGCACACAAATTAAAGGCTAGGCTACTGCTATAATATAAAGACAGATTCCAGTATATGCAAACAAAAATGGTGTAATTATGTAGTTAACTGAAAAATCTTGGAATCATGTAACTTTTCATAAGTAGCTGTCTGGCTATCCGCCAAGAGAAAATGGAGAATTTGTAGATTTACCTTTTCATTCTATAGTATATTTTGGTTGTTGTCTGTCGTCTTCTATTAATCATCACTTCCTCATACCATATGCAAAACATTTCAAAAAGACAAACGCTACAGATTTGAAAAGAAATGTTTCAGAAGAAACTACACTTTTTATTAAAGGAGAAGTGTCTGAGAAAAGTCTGTATAGGAGACCACAGAAACATTTAGTTGACACAAATTATAAGCAGTGCAGAACAGGGTAAACGAAAGACATCGAACTGGAGCAGAATCTTTTACTTGTGTGACAGCAGCTCTAACAACTGCATGCCACGGGGATCAGCACAAAATGTGCTGTGAAAATATACTACATTAAATAGACATATAAAAACACATCAGCGCAGACACATTCTAAAACCATGATGTTTAAGGAAAAAGAAATGTCTATAAAATCCAGAGCTAAATTTAAGAGCTTAATTCATACCAAAATTAAGAGGAATCAGATGACTAAATATTTTTTGAAGACTCTCCTTAATGTTTATGAGTAAGGCCAAGACTGGATCACAAAGTTCTCTACAGATGAGTATAGCACCAGATCCAACGCTATAAAACTTGCATATGATTCCCATTATGCTAGCACAGTCTCAGCTGCCGGATTAAAGGGCTCTTTTGAGATTCAGATTCCACCAAATATGCTCAGATCAAGAAACACACCATTATGAAACCTACAGAAATAAGACAAGAAAAATGCATTACTTGTTTTCAGTGAACATTAAATAATCCATCCCCTGTTTTTACTTGTCTTTCCTGTTATGCACCATTCCAAACAAAAAGTGGTTATCTGAGCAACAAACATAAATCTACAACACTTTTCAATACTATTGCTTTAAGAAAGGAAAGGACTAGTCTTAATCTTCTTTAGATTGTTAGCACAGTAAGAAATTGTTGAGATAACAAGTTTTCCACATGTAGTAACAATTTTTATTTTCTTTTACTGTTGATCTCTACACACAAAGAACAACTGAGTTTATATCGAAATCCTTAATTTTTATAAATTACAATTAATTTTTGTACTTACAGAAGAATGAAAGCCTTGTGGATATCTGCTTATTGTCTAACAACCAGTAATTACTGTCTGATAAACCCAGGTCTGGATCCTAAAAAAACAATCTCATCACACTGGAGCAGAAGTCTCTCTGCAATGGTCAAAACCAGCTCTGTTTTGTTTTCTTTTCATTGGGAGAGAGGCACAAATGTCTTCCAAATCAAAACACTTTTTATTTTGGCACAAAACAAGAAGGATGACACTTTCAAAACCATGGCATTATTTAGGAGCCTAGCTCCTATCCTCAAAACTCAAGAGGGCACCTAACGCTAACCTTAAACTCGGAATGATTGTACATTCATTTCTAGGAGCCACATTTCTGAAGGAATTCATGTATCTAATAGGGTGAGCACTGAATTCTGGAGTCAGACAAAACATTCACAAAGTATAAGAAACTCCTGAAAGAGTTTAACTGTTCTGGATAGTGTAAATCTCATAGGACAATATTAAAGCTGTTCAATAACCACATTCTTCAGACCATAACTTTGGGTATAGGCAGAGGCATTTGGTCTCCATTACAGTGAGGGGAAAAAAAAAAAAAAAAACAAAACAAAACAACACAAAACCACCAGATTGAATCTGTTCTTGGTAATTCCTAATCAAGTTAGCAAATAAGACATATTAGGAGAACAAAACAAAGATGTTGACAGAAGAATGGGAATTCGCCGCTACAGAAAAACAGCCTGTTTTTTGTGGCAGGGGAAATCTCAGCTTGTCACCTGCCTACAGAGTTCTGCGAGCACTGAAGTGGAGGCAACACTTCATAAAGCATTTGCAGAAGGATGAGAAGGATGAGGTAATGGCATCTTAACTTTTAAAGGAATCTCATCTCACGTACGAAGGACTACATAAAAAACACAAACATTACACAAACAAACAAACAAACAAACTAGATCTTTAGCAATCTGACAAATCAGTAGTCATCTTAAAATTTCTACCTAAAAGACAACTTCCCTTGGGCATTTACATGAACGGGGACCCTATTCAAACATAACAACCAAGAACTAAATTCTAGACTGCAGGATACATACCCTTAAAAGGCTCCATTATGTAACACGCCTAGTATTTAGACACTAAACAGTCATAAACACACGAATACAAAAAAGTAATAAAACTATTTTTATGTGCATAATAAAACTTAATTGCTTATCTACTTGCAGTATTTTTTCAGAATTTACAAAATGTAGTTGCCTCTATTAAGCATTATCAGCTTTTACTTCAATGTTAGCTCATACATTATTCTCCCTACTAAATCTTCATTACTAAATATTAAAGAGATACAAACAAAAGTGTTTAAAATTTAAGAATTAGTTTCTGATACAACTGATGAAGTGGTTAACAGTAGAATGGATATACACAGTCATACTTACAAGGATTTTTCCTTCAGAAAATCTGTTCCTTAGAATGCATTAAATTATGTAAAAAGCTGAACAGGAAGCTCCTCAATTTTAAATAATAGAACAGCATATGTCATCAGAGAAAGAAAAGTTTAAGAATTCAGTCACTGCATCTCAATAATAATTTTTGCAATAATTGGAGGCACAGGAATGGAGATGCAGTTTACAGATGTTAACCTGAGGACCACCACATGGGAAGCATAACGCTATTTCCTTGAGGATCTGTAAGAAGTGGAACAAAGGTGAGCTTCATGGGAAAATCTTAACTGGGAGATGACATCTCAGTAACAAATGATGAATGACTGGGTGAGCGGCAGAACCAAAAATATGCTTATGAAAAGATGTGAAGACAGAAACATACATTCTATTTGGTGTGAAAAAAATCACAGGTGAAATTCCAGTGAAGGACAGTAACTACCAAGAAGGTCATTTCATAAGTGTTTTGAAGGGACACAAATACAGCTGATTTAAGTTGTCACCCAGACAGAAGGATGTGGAAGCAACAAGAGGTGAAAACAGTCTATGTGAGAAAAATAGCTGGGTAGACAGATAGGAAAGACTGATCCTACATTGCCCATCACTGCCTATGGCAGGAAAGAGAGAAGTGAACCCACATTCTCTTCTGACACCCCTGGGTTTGGGTAACACCCTGAATTATCTTGTGTATATTTGACATTGAAGGCAGTGTGATATTCCTAGTCAGAGGGATTGGCTATTAGCTATGCAAGACGCATAAATAAATTGTAAAAACAATAATACAAATATTACAGCTGTCAAATATAGCCAGTGTTATGAATTATTCTGCACTGTGTTGTGTTTGTCACAGTCCAAAATTTACTAAGTCATGGATAATGCAGATTGAAGAAAAAGATCTCACAACAGATGTTAGTCCCTTAATCAGAGCAGTGGAAGATTCTGCAATGACAGGAGCCATAAAATAACCTGAGCATAATTGTAGTCACTTCACAATGAAGTCAAAACAATCATGGCAAAAACTGGCTGTCCACCTACAGATCTTCTATGTCCACCTGAACATCGTCTATGTTTTGGTTATTTTTCTAATTTAAACATGGTGGGTTTTTTTAACTTTTTTAATTCACTGCAACGGTAGTGAATTAATAAATGGCACATAATAAAAATCCGAAAGATGTGGGGTTGCCTTAAGAACGGTCTTGAACACTGTAATACTTCTAAATCTTCAAAAGACCAGACCAATTCTTATAGAGATTACTATGTCCTTGTTTCACTCCTACTACTTCTACCCTACGAGCAGGACTGTTGAGCAGCGCACTGGATCCTCACAGTGCAAAGCATTCTAGCCCAAAGTTTCACCATCAGTCTCCAGTTCACACAGATTTTGGTTAGTTTCTGTCATTACCCTCAAAACATGCTCACTTCGTCTGAATGGCTCTGCAGAGATAGTGTAAGTAATGATAAGGAAGATGACATCTGATTTTCTATTCCACTCAATACCAGATATTCTAAAAAGATATAAGGTATTTGCACTCTGTGCTACCTTATTTTTAGCAAAAAGGATGACATTCATCAGCCATCTGTATACAATATATAGTTCCAGAGATTCCTAAGCAAAAGCAGAATTTTTCCAAATATTCCAATGCTATTTGCTTTTCATACAGTCTGCAATTGTATTGATACTGTACAGATAAATCACTGTCATAACATCAGCATAATTGAAGATAGCAATGAAGGCTGGAATGCAAACCAATACAAAATGCAAAAACGAGGCACGGCATGAAAGTGAAGAATGGCAATATTTACTACTTCATAAAGGATTTGTTGTCTCATGACTGCCTTCATAGCCTTCTGTTTAAAGTAAATTATTTTAATCTATACTTTTATAAATGTATTTGTCAAAGGAGATGTTTATTGCCACGTACTTATTACCTGGCTTCATGAAAAAGCTGATATAGAGATCTGATAAAAGAAAGATTGTATTTTCAAGTATCAGTTGATCTCCAGAGTGTCACAGACCATCTGATAGATACTAGGAACTGCAGTTTCAGGCAGCGTAATTGTTATGCTTTTATTAGAACTTTGACAACTTACACCTCACATCAAAATACAGGTGTAAATAAACCCAAAAAAAGCCCAATCATCAAAGAAGAATCAAATGACTAAAGATTGCACTATCTCAGCCTTTGTATGCCAACACAAGGGTAACAGTGACCTGGAAGTGTGAATTTTAGCAGCAGTTTCTGACAGACACTATGCTTAGAAGGTGTCTTATAACCCCAGAACATGGTTTCTCACAGTGTCTAAGACCTCAGCAGATACATGAGGGTAAGTACATTTATTTCCAAAGGGGTATGCATGCAAGCAGTACTGTATCATCCTACCCACTTGTCTTCCTGTGAGTCTAAACTATATCACAGAAAGAAAAAAAAAAAAAAAAAAAGACAACTATTTTTTAATACATTCTCTATTTCATGTGATTCTTCAAATAAAAACACATAAAAATCCACAAAGCACTGATTATCAAATTACAAGCAAAAAGGTTCACAAAAGCAGGTTAAAGCCTACTACATCCATGTATGTATAACTAGTAAGCATCTTGTGGTATAATCAGCACAACAACAACAGAGATTAATAAAGTACCTGTTCCTGCAATTTACACCTCTGGTCATATAAATTTCTTCTCACTTCTCATGATCAGGCAAAATAAGTACAATGAACATAATTTAGCTACTGTATGTTTTCTTTTTACCAAAGAAAGTAGGTCTATGCTTTACTGAAAAAACATTTACTTGTGTTTACTGTGATAAGGCTAAAAACAAATTGCAGTGCTATTTTTATGTACTCTTCAGCTACTAATCTGTCATGATTGCTGATGAATTCTTTATAGTGTGATGTTATAAATATTTCTTATAAACATTAATATGCTATTTTTCATAATGAATATATGCATTGTTGAATACATGAATGCTGAATACACGAGTTTCGAAATCTTTCTCCTGTCCAATGCAACCTAACACTGAAACACACATTATGTTACTCAACTTGAGTGTGTTTATTATTCCTTGGAAAATTATGAATCTGATCATCTCAGGAGTATATATCATTATATAAGCCACCAATACAGAAACATGTCATCTCACTGATTAAACCCCCATTTTTCAGGGTTTATCTGCACCTCTGTACACATACAGCTTAAATATTCAATGAAAATAACCCTCATTTGTTCAAGCATATTCTTCACTCATAGCAAAGAAACACAGGATCTTAAAATCAGTATCAAAGTAAAATGAGAAGAATAACGACTGCAACATTTATTAACAAGGAGAAAAAATATCTGAAGAAGAAAGTAAATTAGATGCTGACACAGACCACAATAAAAATAAATAGGAATAATTCTAAAACCAGTCTTCGATGTAATCTCTTCAACCCAAATTATGGAAACGCACTACTGAGGTTCTCCATCTTTCAACAACATCATGAAACACTGACTCAATTAATAAAGCATCTATCACCTTAAATGGAACCATTTTTTTAATACGTCTGTTTTCACATTATCCAGTACATATTTATCATGGCTTCAAAGGGCACAGTTACAGGTTTACTTGCTGCAAAAGCCAGGAGGTAGCAAAGGCAGCAGAACGATGTTACAGAGAGAACAGCAACACAGTGATCCAATAGTACAGGTTGCTGGAGAGACTGAAGAGCCCTGAAAGGGGAACAGAGCCAAAAGGTCAGCACTGCTGAACAAGTTTCCTGGCTGCTTCTATACAGCACTCGTCTTTCAGCTTTTGGCTTCTTTCACATTACTACTGAACACAGAATACATCAGAATATTTCTGTTGGAAGGGACCTACAATGACCATCTAGTCCAACTGTCTGACCAAGTCTGGGCTGTCCAAGTTAAAGCATGTTACAAAGACCACTATCCAAATGCCTCCTAAACACTGTACAGGCTTAGGGCATCAACCACCTCTCCAGGGAGCATGTTTCAGTATTTGAAGACCATCTCAGTGAAAAAATACTTCCTAACATCCAGTCTAAACCTCCCCTGGCACAGCTTTGAACCTCTCCTACACATCCTGTCACTGGATACCAGCACAGATCCTACCCAAGTTGTCCCCAGTCTCTTCCAACTTGCACATGCTCCCTCCTTGTTTTTCACTCTTCGGCTCAAGTGTCACTAGAGAGAGGAGGGGAGCAAAAATGAGTGGCTGCCTGTGAATAAGTCACAAGCACGTACAGATATGATAGAAGACTGTGATGTCTTATGGGTTCTCAGGAAGAAGTTGCTCTGCTTGCCCAGGCGGATTTACATCCTTGCGCTATTACAGCAGTGGTATGTATCAATGTACAACAGCTGCTAAACAACTTATGAAACAAGATTTTAGCTGTATCTGCAAAATGAGTTGAGAAACTTTTAATACAACTTGCTCTACAATGAGGCAACTTATCTAGCTTCTTGTAGCTAAAACAGCAAGAGTACCCAGAGGTCAGGCACCCAATCCATGCTTTTGAGCTCACATAAACTATACTGGTTATCACCCAACTTTTTTTTCTTTTTAAGCTTAACTTTTGCTCAGCTTTCCACTTGTGTGGTTCACCTTCACCAAGAGAAATAATACTGTATATGGAAAACAAGAAAGCTCAGCAGTCATGCTATAAAAAGCCCTACAGATCGGAAAATAAAAAGTATAATCCATTTACCAGATATAGGATTGAGAAAGAAAAATAACCCTGAGCAAACTCAGTATCCAGGAGGTAAACCTCCACCATCATTGATACTGCATTCCTGGTGAAGAACTGGGATGCTGACAACTCACAAATCCATCCTGCCCCTAACCTAGGACCATGAATGACTGAAGAGGTGAGAAATCAGAAGAGAGGAGCAGATATTTACAGTTATTGATTTCATCATATTACTAATGAATGTCAATAGAAATTTTATTCTTTTGAATGCATTAGCATTGTTACAGCTGGAGCAAAAATACGCGGTTGTTATATTTTGATTAGATTGCTAAAGCATTCATTAGAGCAACAATAAATTCTAATTCTTCGATCCTCCTACAGAGTGCATTGGTTTTGATTACCCATGTGAAATTATGTAAATAGGAAAGAATCTTTGTGTTTCCTCCTGGAGACTGAGAACAAAATGCCAAGTGTTAAAACACATGATGGAACACTGCACAGAAGAAATAAAAAAAAAATCCAAATAATTGGTTTTTTAGATGTTTGAAAGAGCATGCTACTGTTACAACAGTGGAATAATGTGGCAAAACTTAAAATGAGAAACAGAAATTATCAGCAGCTTTAAGCTATGGACATGAAGAGTTTGCTACATGACGGTCAGAAGTCGGGTCAGGTTTTATTGCACAGGCAACCCAACCTCCACGACTTTGTAGACCTCAATAAAATCCTTTCAAGAGTCACTTCTGTCTTTTAGAAGGCACAGAGAGTATACATGCTAATACCAAGGCTGGCACCACAGCTTACCAGACCAGTGATAACCTACTGCAGCAGGGAGTACCCAGCACCTGCACAGAAGCTTGCACTACTGTCTCCCTGGCTATCTCCTGACCATGTCAATGTGAGCAATGCCAGCCTAAGGCTAAGCATCAAAAAGGGACATATGGGAGAGGTATATAGTAATTTACAAGGTGATGGCCATTTTCTGTCATCTCATTAGGAACAACTACATATTCTCATTTTGTTAGGGACATCTGGATAATGAAAAACCTATGCTGTTCCCAATCTGCATATTCTTTCCTCCTCCTGCTGCCATTCCCACAGATGTACACATCCACATCCCTATTGCACCAGCTCCTGTTGAGATTCTCATCAGCTAAAAAGCATTTGAGCTATCACTGATCAGAAACAGTGTTGGACTGAATTTTCAAGGATGCTGTCAAGTTCATTTTTATATACACCACACTAGAATTTCATCATTCTGCAATTAATTGGGAATTCATTTAAAATTACTTAAAACTTATGGGAGAAAGATCATGTATCTCATGAAGTACCAATTTATTTTATGGACATAAAATCCTCCCAAGAGTGTCCCTAATCCACATAATTTTTGACTGATGTTTGCAGTAGAACATTTTCATCAGCAGATATTCAAATGAAAATACACGTGTCTGACCATCCTTTTAATGAGTTCACAGTCAGAGAGTACATAACCATTATCCCATGTAAAGCTGGAAAAGCTCACTATGAAGGTGACCAGTACACACCCAGGGATTGCAGAGTTAATTTACTGAACTGCTCTCCAAGGTGCACTGAGGGGGCTGAAGGTAAGGAATAACCAAATGAAGACTTGACATAATTTAAACTACAGAAAAGGTACCTGCAGAAAGGCTACCACTGGAGTATAAGCATTTCCCCAAACCAGCAGTGTCATAGGGTATCCAGGGAAACAGGTCGTGCAGTTTCCATCACATAGCAGTTTCAAGATCAATCTGAGCAGAGGATCTCATAACAACATGGCTGATTCAGTTTAGGGCATGGCAATATAGAGGGTGTGACTTTCCAAAGAGCCTTACTTTTCTGTAATTCAATGTATTTTTAGTATTTTATGCTGCCAAGACATTTTTATTTAGCCAAAATTTGCATGGGGCTTGCTGTAATATAATACATTGCAAGCACCATCCTTGGACTGGAAGTAAGTTAACACTAGTTTATGTACCTTTGATAAAACGCATTCATAAAAAAATACACTTGAGGAGTATCAACTTGAAACATTAACATGTATGAAGACAGAAGTCAGCTTTTCCATAGGGGAAAGAAGGCAGAACATGGTAGAAATCTGGAACATCTAAGAAAAAACAAATAGAAGAATAAAATAGTGTCTTTGAGCACTCATTTAAAGAGGCAAAGTAATTAATAGCTAAAAATGCCAAAGTAATAGTGGCTCCCAAACTTTTTAAAGCAACACCCTGCATCAGGGAACTGGCTGCTGAGCCCTGGCTGCCCCCGCATTTCTGCCCGCAAGCACCTCCTGCTGAATTATGTCCAGTGCTTACCTTATAACAACCTAAGTATCCTGGAAGCTTCTTAGTATTTCTTTAAAAATCATAACTGTGTATTTACAACATACAAAAATACTCCACAAAGAAAAACTGTTAAAAGATAGTGAGTCCAACACTATTCCTTCCTAAGGAGCAGCATAAATAACAGAGGAAGAAACACAATCAAGAAACAAAAGTATTTCTCACTGTGCACAACTAAAAAATATGAAGTGGTTATGGAAAATTAATAAAAGCAAATGGATTTAAGCACAAACAACAATAGCTGAGGTGAGCAGCTCGAGAGAGGACGCCTTGAGCACCAGAGCGGGGGGAAGCTCAGCGCCCAGAAGCTTCAACTCAGAGCGGCGACAGCCACGGAAGCAGCCTCAAGCTCTCGACAGCACTGACCCAGGAGCCGACAGCTCAGCTGACGCGAGCAGCTGACTCACAGGGGGCGGAGCCAGGAGGAGCGGTACCAGCCCTGGCTGGGTAAAAACCCGCTCCAGGGAGCGCGGGAAATAGGGCGTGGCGCGGCAGTTTGCGCGGGCAGCGAGCGGGATGGTGCGCGCTCGCTGTATGGGCAGGGCCCGGTCTGGGAGCTGTGCTCTGGCTGCCCCGGTG
>WYDI02007271.1:0-25869 GCA_009867235.2 Psittacus erithacus
TTACTGAGCAGCAGCTAAAAACATCGGTGTTATCAGTGCTGTTCCCAGGCTGAAAGTCAAAAACACAGCACTGCACCGGCTACTAAGAAGGAGAAAAAAATGGCTGCTACTGCTGAACTCAGGACACATGCAACTGGTTTAATGTAGGGATTTTATCACAGGCTGTTCACACTGACTTCAAATGAATTCACAATGTTTCATAGCTTTGGGAAGTTGGCACAAGTAATTTTAAATTGCATATGAAAAAAATAAGCGAACACTATTAGGACATGCTGGTCCAGAGCTTTTCTTTTTTTTTAATTATTTTTCTGTAGTCATGCTTGTGAAAAGCATGTTGTTTTAAAACATTTTGGATTTAGTCTGTTTTGATTGGGAGAGCAGAGCTATGGCAAAGAGGGCTAATACAAATGAGAAGACATATAAGGAGAAAAGAGCTATCATTAATTCTGGAGACACTTTTACAGACATAATTCCTGCTTATTTCCCCCAACCCAAAAAAGACATTGGAAATATTTGAAAGGACTCAGAAAACAAACTGTTTCCTGCTCTTTATATATATCTAATTTCACTTGACAAAATGATCAAATCTGAGTACCTATATAGGATGTCTGTAGCTAATCAGAAGGATCTATTTACTTAAACAGACAAGGCATAAAATGAGCCATTGACTGAAAATTACAACTAGAAAACTTCAAACTGGAAATAAGATGCATTTTTTTACAGTAAGAAAGACACCTTACATCGGGAAGAGTTACATTTTTGTTAAAATTAAGGTGGAATCCTTGGACTTTTTCTTGTTATCACAGAAATGAGGCAAGTAAAGACTTTTAACTCAGTTGGTTCTGTGGTCTACTGCTTTCTTGAGGTAGCCCTCATCACACAACCTTAGGTGCCTAAGACTTTGGGATGTCTATCTTACATGTGGTTTCTATCCTCTAAACCAAGGTGCATTAAGCCTAGATTCAAGATGGGATGTCTTTCTAAAGTATATTTCTAGCTCAGTTAAAATTTATTGTTTCTGTTATGAAGGCATTAGCTTAGTTAGCCAGAAGAGCTCCTTCTGATTTTGTAATTTTATTATGAAAAACACTGAATGGAATAAAATCTTGCTATTTAATTCCTTTTTTTAAATTAAAGAAAAATGAAAAAAAGGAATAGTCTACACTGAAGAAAAAAAAAATAAAAATTACTCCCTCAGTACTTGCTGTAAACCATGAGTCAGGAAGAGAAAAATCTGTGGCATCCCTTACCTCTGTGCTGAAATAGAAAGATCAAGCAACTTGAGTGTATTGGCTGAAGTACTCCATAGCCTTTTTACTTCTTTCTGTGATGAGGGAGAGAACCAAAGAATCTATGTAATGATAGATCGTCTCTAAAAACTACTGTTGCTTTGCCACCTCCTCTCAAGCAGTCATGCCATAAATGTCTTCAAAGTAAGCCTCTGCAGCATTTAAAACATACACCCATTGCAGGAAAGCTTTCTTCAGTGTGGTCTGCATATTCAGGAGCTACTTACAAGCCATAACAACACTGCTGGTATTTCATTTGACAATAAAGACAAACTTCTGATCTAGTCACAGGGTTTTTTTCAGACATTGTTCTGGATCCTCAAGAATGAGACAATAAATGTACCTTTTATCTACATAATTAGATTTTCATGAGGGTGTGAAATTTACTCACGAGCTGAGGACCTGAGCCAGGTTCTGTGAACCGCTTTGCTGTCTGATGAACTTCAAAAGAGAGATTAAAAGCTTTGGGTTTTAATGGCCAGTGCCCTACTGTCTTTAGTAGTATTGGATGAAATTATATTACAGTAAGTCTTGTGCAACATTTTATTGCCAGGAGAAGCATCATGCAAGGTGACAGAGATAAAGAGATAATGTTGTGATTAAAAGTTTGTGTTGCTCTTGTTGAAAACATTACACTTAAGGGTCAATAGTTATATAAAAAGCATTTTATCTCATATTGAACTTTTAAGATAGCTGGTTTCATCTTGGCCTCCAGGATATCTCATCAGAAGGGCATGTAACCACATAGGCTGTGCTCTTGTCCAAAATTACTCAACATTTGGATCTTTGTGTTTCAGAGTATTAACCAGATTACAGGCCATAATCTGTAAAAGCTCCCCTGCCACTGCTCTGTTTGACTCCATTCCAGATGAAATCTCTTCAAATAAATCCTGGATCACAGTGATACTGTTTTGTGTGTCTAAAGCCAAAAAGAAGAGAGCAGAAAGAAGGGGAGGAAGGGAAAAAATTGTACATGTATACAGAGACATTTCCTTCAAGGGTAAAGACCTAAATTAATGAAGGTCTTCATTTATCATCTCTGGAATTCCAAAGTATTTGTTCTTGTAAGGGAGGCCAATTACAATATTTAGAGTAAAGTAATTCATCTAGTGATCTTTTCCATTTGAAACTTCATAATTTCTTGCACATTTTCTGTGGATTCACAATGTGAACATACCTAGGCATGCATCTGTGAGTTACGGCAATTTAGAGCAATTAATTAATTATGACATATGGTTTTGTATTACATTATGGGTATTAGAACTGTTCTAAAATGAGAAAAGAAAGGCTAGATGCAGACAATACACATGAAAGGAATTAATTTAATTGGTGGCATTGCATTAGATCATTTACTGTTCACCATTCAAGACAGCTAGGGATCCAACTACCTGTTTGTAACAGTTGAGCAAATTAGTTTTGGCTCAGCTCTTTCCATTTATGGCAAAGGCAATACTGAGCGCACAAGACAGGGAAGACTACACTTGCACTCAGGGACGCAATTCAAGTAAAATGTATTTATGGACTTCTTTACAGTATGACTCCCCACGCTATGTGACCACTCAATACAGACTTATCCTTACACAAGGTGAAATGTAACACCACTAGTTCCTTTACAAAGAGAGCAAAGAAATATAGTGGGAAGAGGAAGTAAACAGTTTTTTCATGATTACTCAAGAATTCTGTGGAACAAAGATGATCTGAGATCTCTTCATCTTAAGCTCTAGCCCACTGCATCTAAAATCTAGTTGTTACCATTCAAAGAAGTGGAATTAAAAAGAAAGCAGTTGGCAGTTTTATCTAGACTTATATATGCAAAAGTAAGGGTTTAACACTAAATGCATTACAATGTTTGTGAATAATAGAGTTGTTGGTTTTACGCTCAGAAATAGTGTTTCAATCCCACTGATTTTCCTCCAGTGGCTTTTAAATGCTGAAGTCATTTTGGGAAGCAATACTCAAGAGCTGAAGTCCCCAGTAACCTTCAAAAAACTTGATGTATAGCAAGACAAAGAACAACTAACTTGAAACTAAATGAACTTTTTGTTATTCATTAAAGGATAAATAATGGCTCTGATTTGATGTCATATTCACATGAACAAAAGTCCAGAATTTGTGATCTAATCCAGCAATGTCTCCACTATTGACTGAGTTTGCTCTCAGCACCTTCCACCATTTTACCTTATCGAATGTGATAGCAGAAAGAACGCACCAGTATGACCAATAGGATACAAAGTACTTTATAGCATATCTTAGCAGGGTCACAAACAGCAGATCTGTGTTTGTTTTCTTTGCTACACCCAGGATGTTAGAGGTTAGAGGTCTTAGAAAGGAAAGTTAAGCTTTCTTGGGTTTGTGTCTGTGTGGTTTGCTGCTCCCCTCCCCCGCCCGCCTTGTTAGTATTTTTTTCAGGGACAAACTCTGCTCCATAGGAGCCATCATGCAGGGCAAGAAACAGCTGATTTCAAACTGGATTTCACAGATATTTTACAAATTCTCTTTATAGACTTGTGACGGTGGCATCTAGAAGTTCATTATGAAAATTATTGATTCTAGCTACTGACTTAACATATTAATGCTGCAGTAAATCCTAGCTGTCCTATATGTAGAATGGGGATCTTCAGCACCTTCTAGGAAACAAGCCCTGGGAGTCTGGGTAAACTTTGGTAAGGCAGCAGAACTTTGAGAAAAACATTGACTGCTGATAGTGTATACCAGAAAAAGTATTACTCTATGTGTGACTCTGATACTGTTTCCTCAGCATTCATTTTTGCAGTATCCAACTGTGTGGGTTTGCATACCAGAACTGGAAGTCTTAATCTTTGATGATAAAAGGGGTAGTAGTAGCAATAATAGTAGCAGTAGTAGTAATACCCAAGATTGCTTCCTGTACAGGAGAAACATGCATATTGATGCTTCTTAAACTAAAATCAGTTTCTATACTATCTTGTTGATTTTTTCTCAGACTTAATGTATTAAGAAAAGTCTTTTATGCAAGATGCCGTTACTCAGACTGCTAATGGGCTGGTATATTTGTCATTGTCTTGCAATAAACACTGCAGAAGTTAAAATATCAAGCACCCATTAGTCTGAGGGTCTCCCAAGAAAGTTATAGTAGTATACATAAAGGATAAAGTAGGGTACTAAAATATCATTGGTATTCTAACATGAGTTAGAATGAGAGAAAAAGAAAGAGCAAGGTATTTGGCTGAGGTGGAAATCGGAATGACTGTGCCCATTGTTTCTAATAAACAATCACCCAAGGATGCTCGAAGGTAAAAACAGACCAATTAGATAACCTGAAAGCCACAGACTTGTGAAGAAGTTTCCAGTTCTCCTGACTGGCAAGGGCCATGGAATGCCACCCACTAGGGTTCAGCTGCTTACCTTGTTAAACACTGCCTTGCGTCACCTGGCATGATCTGTAAGGCTGTAAAGTAGTCACACTTCAACTGCCTTTCATGTGCACTTCAAATTCCTTTTTCTTATGAGATATTCTTCACTAACAGGATTTTTCACTTTGAAAGAGAAGACTGTTTCAAAAGATGACAGAACCTCTCAAAACCCCAGCAAATATGAAAAAAAAAACCCCAAAACCAAAAATCAAGTAAACCCAAAACAATGGCTTGACATAGTTCTGAAAGGTAATGTTAGGAAAGAAAAGAGCTTTATTTTCACCTTTATTGAACAGGCTTATTACCTGATATGATTTTTCACTTTAGAATTGTTTAAATGCATTTTTTCATGCAATATATACTTACACAACAAATTACATGACAGACTAAATGCATCTGAAAGAGTCCTTGCATCCTTACCATTTGCATTTTGAACTGCCCGTGTGGGTGTACACGTACCATATGGCTTGTTGCCAAGGCATTCAGCTACAACACAAAATGTTTCTAAGTTCAAAGCTTGTATCATTGTTCACCTCATTCTTATATTTTACCCTCACTTTTGTTATATCACTAAAAGATGTTTCTCTTGCATCAATAAAATCCTTAATTTTTGCTCACATTTAAAATGTGCAAGCCATGAATAAAATAATAATAAAAAAACCCCAATACATAAAGATAAAAGACACCAGCTTTGTGCAGCTGCTTTATTCAGCTATTTTTAAACAGTCAGTGTATAAGGATCCAGAAAGTTCAATTAACCCATCCATAGAGATATTGTTGCTCTTTTATCGACTTTGCCTCCCACCCCAGAGAACATCTGTGGATCCTGTTGCCAGGAAGGTTCCACTCAGGCCTGGGACTTCAACGAGAAGCCTCCACTTGCAAGACCAGACCCTTTGTGCTGGCAGTCACTGACAGAATAAATATATATTTCAAAATATAGGTCAAGTTACCTGAGTATGCTTTACTTGCATATAGTATCAGTGGTCATCTTTTTTTTGTATGTTTCCTGGTATTAAATTATTCCCTTTCTCAGCAAAGCTTTTTAAAAATAAATAAATATATAAATAAAACATGATAGAGCTGCTTTTCCCCTCTCAACAGTCAGGTTTTCTCTCCTGAGTGGTAATTGGGGAAGGGGAGTACGAATCTTGCTTTGAATTTCTTGATTGCATTTTTGTGCTTATTGCAGAGGTTTTTCTTTACGTATGCAGGGTAACAACAGAGATTGAGAATAAATTCTGCTTGGAAAATACTTTTAAGATGCCCTTAAAATGTCTACAAATAAGGCTTATGATTGAGTGGAATATAAGTGCAGAAGACAAAATATCTCTATGGGACGCAGAAATTCTCTGGAGTTTCTGATCTTTATTTAGTCAGCAATATGTGCTGGACTTCATTGTAGGTAGTAATCTATGGCATCTATGATGATTTACAAAGGTTAAGAATTACATCTGCATACTCTCTATTCTCTTGTGTTGCACACCTTTTTCCTTTTTTATACTTCTACTCACTATTTTTCAAGAAGCACTTACCTCACAGTCATTTCTACTCATAACAGATTGTTGGATCCATATGGTCAGAAAGATCACATTAGGATACCTGTTTCTCACTGAGTATATTGTGTCTCACTTGAAATGGTGACATGGTACAAATATAAATCAACAAAACCACACACAACAGTTTGTGTTATGCTTTAAGAACAGATTGCTGTGGTGTTTTAAGGCACACAGTCAAAGGACAAGCGCTGTCACAGGCTAAAGCATGTTATGATTAGACTTCAATACTCAAACACATCCAGATTCTGTCTTCAATTTTAAAAAATCCAAGCTATCTTATTAATTTGGGGTAAATTACTTGTATCACAGTGTGAGTCTTTCTGTACAAGAAATAAATAAAGGTTTAACATGGGGAAATGGTGAAAAAAATAATTTTCCATTGGGTGAAAGTCTGCATTTCAGGAAGACCTTCTGCAACCACTCTGTTCATACTGCATGTACAATTTTACTTGCATATAACTTAATGTGTTTATCTAAAAGGAAAAGAAATTCTTCTACAGCTACTCCAAACGCAAGGAAACAGCACAGAATATGTGGTGTTGTAAACCTGACCTTTTTGCTTTTTAGTGAAGTGGAATGCTGTGGAGAATATTCTCTGAAGCACATGTCTAATTATTTCAGTTTATGTGTATTTTTAATGAATGCGTCAAGTTATGCATGGGCTCAAGTTACCATGGGGAATCAGAGCCTATGAATATGTTGGAAACAGAAGGCTCCCTGAAATTCTGGGACTGACAGTTTAAATTGCATAGCAAAAGGAAAGTAAAAATGCTCACAAATAGGTCAAAACAACTGCAACAGAGGCTCTTCATTAAGAGCAGGAAAAGGGAAAGTTGATGAGGAAGAGGATATCCGAAGAGTGTGAAGTGCTGGCAAAAGAAAGCACTTGGCAGAAGAAAAATCAGTTGATGTCAGGAGAGAAATGCAGGAATTAATGGGCCAAAGCTATGCATATAATGGGAGAGACTTAAAGAAGCAGCTGTGAAACTGCGCTCCCTTTCTCCTGCCCTTTCCTTTCTGTCTGCCCTCCCCTCTTCCCCATACAGTGTTTGTGAATATGCCTTTCAAAAGAAATCTTCTCCAGTTAAGTGAAATGGACCTATGGCACAGCTTTTAACTGAAGCTTCTTGACTCCAGCCCACCACTTGCCTGGACAAGAGGAAGATGAGTTGACCCTGATCAGATGCTTAGAACAGCTCAGTGCCCAAATGTAATTGGTTAGTGTCGTGTTTGCTACTCAAGGATATCCCCCTTCGTTATAGTTGCCACTCCAGGAGTGCATTGGTCTCCTGCAGGACCTGCCAGCTCCATGTCATTGTCTTAGGTACCCCAGGGTGATTCAGGGACCTACAAGCCCATGATAAAGCATCCAAACTGCACCCTAAATTCACTCATCATGTATTTATCCAGGATATTGGAGCTATTGACAACTGCAGTTTCAATGAATGGTCAAAAGCTGTACGTAGAGAATAATCATGCATTTGTGTTAAAAGGTCACCAGTAGGAAAATGTACAGCTAAAATGTTAATTTTTTTACCATGTCTACATAGTAAAATTTAGCAGATATACATACACTGGTCTATTCAGTCCAATTTAATGCTGCTTCAATTAATATTATACATGGTCCTTATGTCCAATATCTTCAATTTCAATTTAAAGATTTTCAAGTAGAGAATGTCTCTTTTTACTAACAATAAGAAGATACTTAGAATTGAGGATAATCACAGAAATTTTCAAGTTACCAGATTGTTTGGGTCAGTGTCAAATGTTAAATCTGGTTGTACAGAGAGCTGTAATCCACACACTACTGTGTTATTAAATTCCTGGAAAGTAATGAACTGGCACTGGAAGTGAAAAGAAAAAAAAGTTGTAATGTGGAATGGCCTCCTATTCAGGAAACTTTGAAAATGTGGAGCCATAATAGCTGTGGTGAAGTTCCTTTAAATGAGACCTTGGTATGCTGTGGAATAAAGTCAAAATAGGAGATTGTGGCATTCCAAGTCATACGGAATAAATGCATACATTGGGCCAAATTGTGGTCTTATTCACAAGGGAACATATTTTTTCCCTTTTCAATCAAAAAAAAAAAAAAGAAAAAGAAAAAAAGGAGCAGAGAACACTTTAAGATACAGGGCACAAATGTGTAATTATTCTTGGCTAACATGGTAGCTGTTGATCATTTAATGAAACCATAATTACCATATAATGGCAGGGTATTTATATGACAGATCACTACATTATTACAGGGTAAGTGCGTGATTATTTCTGTCCTCAAAACCAGAATAAAAAACACATGGAAGTGGAAAAATAAGTTGAAAAAAGAGGGGTGGGGAAATCTGAATTTCCCAGTGCTACTCCCATATTGTTACTCCATCCCCACCTCAATCACACAGCGATGGCAATGGCCACCAGCATTCATGATGAAGCCAAATCTCTGCAGGAAACCCATGCCACAGTACAACAGATCATAAGGCTCTTTGCCAAATGGCTACAGCTCTAGGCTTCATTGTACTTATAGTTCAACTAATTCAATCGCAATTTGGTCACTGGTCTCTTGTCCTCAGAAGACACTATATTCATGCTTGCTTAGAGAGATAGTATGTACAATAGATGTAAAAAGTGCACTGAGAGGTACTTAACCCCCATTTCTATGTCTTTAGGGGAGAATAGTGAACTAATGTGGTTTTCAGAGTAATATCAGTTTTGCACTGAAATACAACTGAAATTTAATTCAGCAGGACTACCTATGAACTGAGCACTGTTTGGTATGGTTTGATTTCAGTGAAATTTTGACTATGTAGTAAGGATTGATTTAAATTGTGAGAAAATACTTAAATGAGTCCTTGTATAACAACCTTCATATGTGAAAAAAAGCATTGACAAGTTGTGAGCTTACAAAGTTTCACAGAGAGTTTTGTATGCTGAATAGAGTCCATCTTGAGCTTTATGAACAGGATGGCAACTTTCCATGTGGGAAGCAAAATCAAGTTGTAAACCCAGCTGAATCACTGATTACCCAAGTCCTACATGGGTGTTGAAAAGAGCTGTGTAATCATCTGCTCCACCTGAAATTTGCCTCTATCTTCATAGTATCACTTCAGCTGAGTTGGAAGTGGCAGTTGGTACTCCCTGTTTCCAGAAAGCACTCACTGAGCCAGTATTCTAAGTTACAAGGTATTGTAAGTACAAGAGTTTGGCTTTGAATAATAACTTCTGAAATTGGTGGGATTCTTAACTCTGCTTTTCCTAGATTCACAACCAGAAAGCAGCCCTGTTGTAGCTATTTTCAATCTTTGCTAATTTTTTCTTTCTTGTATTTTTTTACAGAGAAGGAAAATATACTCAGGTAAAAGCCACATGCTGCTGTTTTTCCTCAGGACTTATCCTATATCTTAGGAAAAGAAATACAAATTGCAAGAGAAAAGACTTTGGAGGCACTAAGAAATCAGTCTTTATATACCTAGAAGGCAGCTGTAATTGCAGTACCTTTGTAAACAGCTCCTTTAATAAACCAGTTATTACTCCGAATGATCAATGATTGCTCATAATAATTGCTAGGTTACTTCCCTCTAGAGAGAAATCTATCTATCTATCTGTCTGTCTATCTGTCTATCTTTGGTTCTTAAAGGGTACTGCACCTGTGATGCTGGCGGGAATTTAGTGATATTGGAGTCTAATCCTGCTTTTCCTGAAGTCAAATGGAGCCTCGGCACATTCCTACAGCAGCAGCTGTAATTCATGAAAAGCAACAGGTAGGAAGTGGACTATACTTGTTGCCTGATAGAGTAATGATTTCTTTAAAGTATTTCCCTGATACACTTTATTCAGTGTGATGTCTTTTGTGAGCCCACCTCTCCCTTGGTTACTCTAGATGAAATTTAATGAATTAAATAAATTTTGTGAACTGATTCCTCTACTGGAATGTATATCCTCTACTGTATGTCTTCATTGCAGGTTTCTTTTGCCTCCACCATTTTTTTAAGAATTATAAATTGTTCTAATATATTGGCCAAATGCCATTAAAGTCGCTCTTACAGATAAAATGGAAAATAAAGTCTATATTATGAAGCTCTAAATTCAGGAGATTAAAATGTTAATGCATTTTTTTCCTGTTTGGTGTTCTCTGTAAAGTTTATTCTTATGAAGTTAAACATAGTTAGAACCTGAGATATTTAAATGTTTTGCAGATTAAGGTAGTTCTGGTTCTAGTGGAAATCCACAAAAATTAAGACATTCAGCACCAGAATAGGAATAATCCTACTTTTCTTCATTTAGAGATAGTCATGCTTTGACTATTAGCATTTCCATTAGGAAAGAAATCAAAAGAATTTTCTCAAAACTGTTTTAAAAAATTCTTGATCACTCAACAGGTTATCAGGAAGCATTTGCCCCATCACCTCCCCATCTCACCCAATACTCATTTGAAAAAGAAAAACCTTCAAGTAAGGTAGGTTGGGGTTTTTTTTAACACATTTATGCTGTGTTACCCTGCAAATCCTTTACAGCCATTATAATGAGGATCCAATCTTTCTGGCACAGTGAAATTTCACTGACTTTAAACTAACATAGTAGGTTTTCAAGCAAATCTCATGAGGAAAGGCACTAAGATAAAGTCAAAAACAATTTGTTATTATTTTTTAGAAATAAGGTATTTTTTTCAGGTATTATTATCTGTACTTTTCCTCTTCTATCCATTTCTAAGCAAAGGTCATATATTAGTATTTTTGTTTTCAGATTCTCCTGGCAAAAATATCAGACTCGGGAAATTTTCTCCCAAGCTAAAATAAGTCAACTTCCAGGGTTTCAAATTCTGGCAAACCAACTTCTCCATGGTCTCGTAAAAATTCTGGGCTGTTATCTCTGTATGTCTGATAGACATTTTTTGTGACCATAATTAAAACTGTCTGTCCTTTCTCTGTGACTTCAGGAGAATCGTAATGAGTCACAAGAGCTCTGAAAAGCTAGAAGGATAGAGGCTGAGGTTAGCAGCTTAGAATCACTTAATTTGTTATATTTCATCCACAGAAATGTGGATCCAAAGCACTGCCATCTGCCTTTTAATTCAGGTAACTTCAGAACAAGTCACCATGAAGACAGAGGTTGTCCTGGTTTGGACTGAACCATAAAGAGATATAAAATAAACTCATTAACTTGATATGGAACATCATTATCCTTGTAAAACTAATTTTTACTCTTCTTGTATAATCTGTTAGAACTTCCCAGTAATATGTTTTCAACAGTTTCTGAGTAAAACATATTTTTTGAAATACAAGAGTATGTGAACAGTGAAATGATGAATACATGAGGCGCATGATGCTGAAAGCATTATAGGAGTGTTATTCAGGGGAGAAATACTTAACCTTTCAAAATATAATTTAGAAAATTAGTTCACTATGATGCTATTATATAGTATTTGTTACTGCTCTACATTTCTCTCCATTCTCCTAATTTAATTGATTTCCTGTCTTTTTTGAACAGTCTTCAGTTTTGAGACTGTTTTGCAACTTAGAGGAAGCTTGCTCATCAGGTGCGTCACTTCCCCAGCTCTCCCCCTTTTAAAAGGTCTCCTCCCCTTTTAAAATTAGAATTAATTCGGGCAACAAATTGATCTCATGTTAGAATAGGAGATGCTGCAAGAAATAATCATAATGAAAGCCTTAGTAAACTAATTGTGTTCCTGAGGATCTTCTGCATTGGTAATCTGACACTCAGGGAAGTTTGACATGGTCCTCCCTGATGAGTCAATTAGCTATGGAAGCCTAAGCAAGCATTCATATGCCCTGGTCCCATCCTTCTCACACTAAATATTATCATCAGCTTTGGCTCTGAAATTCAGGGGAAGAAGCTGAATGTCGTGTGAGACTGACAGCATATGTCTGAAGCGTTGATATGCTGGCTACTTCCTGAGACTTGATGACCTCAGCGTTTGCTGGAGTTCAGAAAACCGAGTATCTCTGAAGAGCTAGATCTTAGGTAGTATCACTTTTTATTTTCAAAAAGAGTTGGGTACTTGAAACTATTTGAGGACCTGGAGACAAGCTCTGCACAAGGTCAAGCTTTTCAAGTGAAATAAGGTTTGCTGATCAGACTTAATCTCTACGAAACAGCGTGCAGGGTTGCCTCAATAAAGCAAAACATACATCTGCCGTGAAAAAAAGTACTCTAAAACCAACAGATTAATTCCTGGTATAATTCTCCTGAAATCAGCACAAGAGATAAAATTAAAAGCAATATTCTTAGGGAAAATACTTTTATTTTAATGAAGAATATTTCTTCAGCATATAGTAATTTTAAAAAGTTCTCTTTTATAAAATTTATTTTGATTCCATGAAAGCATGTACAACTATTACTATAAGCAGGCCTATCAGGTCAATTTCCTACAGAAGGTTCTTTTTGTTAGTTTTCTTTATTTTCTTTTTAGTTTCCTGCTTTATCATTCAGAAGGTTTGCACTGTATTCCTGTACATATTTGGTTTGGTGCCCAGAAATGTATTATTTTAACAGGGCTAGTTCATTAAAAGTTATTACTTTAGAGGGGTTCTACCATGCATACGTAATTATATCTATGCCCTTCTACAATGAACAATGTGGTAAAGTTAACCATAAAAAATGTTGCTTTTTAGGGTTTATCATCTCTGCTATTTCAAATCACATTGATTTGACTAATCCTGGCATCTAACTTACTTCAATTATTTTTTTTTAAAGGTATTAAACTGTCAAAATGTAATTTTCATTCTTCAGTAATATTAGTCCTTCAGAAACTATTGGGACTGTGAATTGTCTTCCCTTTGGGCTGTTCAAGAAAGAAAGCAAGCTAACACACTGAACTTATCTCAGGCAAAACCAGTAAGCTAGTTTTCAGTGTCCTGCACAAGGATTGACTGTGATGGTCTCAAAATCTTTTAAATGACTGTATTTTTCAGTAACTCCTTGTCACTCTATGAAGAGAGTTTTTGAGAATATCTCCAGATATACAATTTTTTTTTCTTTTTTAAGACTTGGAGAGGGATTTCAATGACCAATTTCATAATGACAAAACCTAAGTGAATTTCTAAGATAAGTTGAGAGACTGACATTTCCTTGCAACTATCTGTTTCTATGAAGCTGCATCACAAGGCTACATAAGGGCAGAAAAAAAGTCTGGACAACATTTGCTGAGAGTTGGCATTAGAAGACTGAGTATCAGTGTGAGCAGTGTAACAGAGCATTGTACTAGCGTAGTTGGTCAGCGGCCAACATTTCCAAGCATGTTATGTGCTGGTGCAACTTTGAAGTTACATAAATGTTTTCTGTACTGAGATACCTGATTTGCTTCTATTACACTTGAAGGAGACAAGACATTTGGCATTTTACCGCTTTGTTCATCATTGTCTATCTGGAGGATAGGTTTGAGATTACTTAAACTAGTCTACATTGGCTGGTTTAGACTTTTTAAGTCCTATATAGTGACTGGGTTTCATATACTTTGTTTATCTTTTGTTACCCTATATACATCATCTAAGTTGGCTTATCTCCTTTGTCCCAGTGTTGATGGGACATTAAGTAATGCTTTCACTCTGGGGGTTTCACAGTTACAGAATTATACTGAACTGCAAAGACACACATGAATATGAAAAATTAAGCAATACAATTTGCAATCAATGTATTTATACTTCAAAGTTAAAAATGTTTACAGTATCATTTTTAATCAATGAGAAATAGATCCACAGTACAGAGAACATCTTAAAGTTGGGGGTGGGGGGTGCACGCAAAAATTACATATCAATAATACAATCTGTAATCACTTTTCACTATATTATGTATTTCTACATAGGTAATTCATGTTTGTGTATAATATTAGTCCACTGACATTGTTTTCTATCATAATGCAATTAAACAATGGTGTCTGGGGAATGATCTCACGAAGGAAATTGTAAAGCAAACAAAGTCGCTCACTCTGAACACATACAAAACACGGTAGAATCTAATTGTGTATCTACTGGTTTTACATGAGTTCCTCTAAATGTCTTAGGAAGTAATTCATGTTGAAGATTCCTTTTGCTGTTGAATAAATTTATTCTCCATTGGTCAAATGTTGCAAACCCTGTAAGTGTTCACTAAAGCGAGGGTACCCTTGCCCTCATAGTAGATTTGTTTCTTTCATTTTGGGAGAGAAATGCAGTGAATGTGGTTTTGGCAACTGCTATCCTTTGCATGAGACATTGGACTCCTTGGGTCTGATTTTCAGGGCTATTTAGCAAAAGCAAGAGCTTGAGGCACTGTTAAAAGAGTAAAAGATATGTGATATGTTGCCTAACATTTCTCTCTTGAAAACATGCTGTAGTATTATGTGAGCTGTGCTGTTAAATGGTATTTTACAAATTATCCTATAAGCTTAGCTACAACATCTGTTTACAGTCGCTCCACCGCCTCTGTGATATTACTGGGAGTTTTTCTAATACACTGTGTGAAAGTAATAATGCGCAAATCTTGTCCTTAATAAAGCCTTTCTTTTTTTTTTTTTTTTTTTTCACAAGATGAGGGTGTATTGAATGTAATTGCACGGCATGGGGATAACTTTCTGTAGCCTGCTCCCTTTGCCTTCAATGGCTTGAAATCAAAAATTAATCTCTACAACTTCAATAAGACTCACTTCTGATAATGTTGGCCCATTGACTTCAATGAAACACTGTTAAAAATTACTCTCAATTCACTTTAATGCTCATTCGTAATAGCATCAGACCTCTGATTCTACTAGCACGCTTTCAAGACCAAGTCTTCCAGCACTTCATAAAGACAAAAGCAAACCTCAATATACTTCAGAAAAAATTTGTTTCTTGTGGTTGTCGTTTATTGACTCCTGATAAGCAGGACTGAATATTATTGCCTAGTATTAAACAAAGAAACATCTTGCAGACTTTTTTGCTAATACCCTTTTATAAACCTCTTTTATTGAAGGGGTGAGGGAAAGATAAAAAAGGCGGGATGCCATTTGCAAAAACAAATGGTTCAGAACTCCTCCTTATCATTCCTGAAATTCATACGAAAAGTCCAATATATGATTATACTTGATATGGTGGTTATTTGGGATGTTTTGTATGGTGTGTGGTTGGTTGTTTTGGGTTGGGTTCTCTTGGTGGATTTTTTTTGTTTCCTTAGGAGTTTTTTGTTTGTTTGTTTGTTGTGGAGTATTTTGTTTGGTTTTTTTTGCTTGGGTTTTTTGTTTTTTGTTTGGTTTTTTTTTTAAAACTACAGAATTCTTGCAAGAAATTAAGGTGTCAGTGCAGATGACTGGGGGAAGATGAGCATGCTTGCTTGCTTGAATTAGACTACAACTTGTTTAGTACTCAAATTCATGGCTGAATAAGGTGTATTGCAGTTCTAACAACTACGCCTTTCTGAAATGCTCTTTTTATTCTTTTTGGTTTCTCAGAGGGAAAGCATAATCTGAAACTTTTTTTTTTTTTAATCCATCCAGATCTCAGGTTCTGTTCCAGACAAGCCCTCTGATAGTTACGTATTAAAATTTGCCTTGTTTGAAGCTCTTCAAAGTTTGCATTTAGATTTTTTTGTTGTAACCACTGATTTAACTTGAAATCTATCCCCCTACATGCATGACAATTTTGCCATTTTCCTTCAGAAGCCAGACAATTTATAGATAAGCTCAGACCAAATAAATCAGGCAAGATATATTTATAGGTCTAACATACCATATATATTAATATATATTTTTAATCACCATCATACTGTCACTCTGCAGAAATAATTAGCTGTGAGCAGGGCATACACATCTGCTATCCAAGCAGATCCTATTGCTGGTATCCAGGCTAGGACACTTCAGAACAGCCAGTGTGTAGAGTCAGTCACTGCATACTGCTTGTGTCCGTTAGCGATGAGGTGAACCACCTTCATTTCCCTGCACTAATTCACCTGAATGACTGTGTAACTATAATTATCTTTAGAGCAAGCAATTTCTCCATGAGCGAACATTTACAGTAATTCTGAACAAAGAAATACAGATTCACACTCATATTAACTTCAATACTTTGCGCTGGAAAAAGGCATTGATTCATCTTCAGCTCCTTTTCTCATGGCCTGAAGCCTTGGGAAATCCTCAGTTTTGCTTTCCAAAAAAGGGCTGTGTCTCTGATAGTGGTCTCCATTTTGGGTCAGCTAGATTTTTGGATATTCATGTATGAAAACCAGTAGCTTAACATTCAAAGATACTGTTCCCCAACTGTAAGCAGAGTCAAATTCTGGTTCTCTACATAATAGTGAGGACTCAGCCCTGGATCTGTCTTGAAAGTTTAGTAGTAATTCTTTCTTCCTGCAGCACCATAACTGAGCTTAATAATAAATCTCTAGGCATCTGTATGTTATTTTTTATGATTATGGAATAATGTATGTATGATAAAATGAACAATGCGAAAATGAAGTCCATAGCTGAAGAAATATTTTCGGTAGTTATAAAGGTACATCCAGGTTAGCATGTTTTGCATGGGCATGGTGTTTGTTTCTTTTTTCTTCTTTCTTTTTTTTTTTTCCCCAAATGCTTGTTTTCCCTGAAAACCTTATTGACAGATATTCAATCAGTTTTTAAAGATCTCGCTAACTAACAGTGAAGAAAGCAGATATTTTAAACCCAATAAATTAAATAATTGAAGTCCAGCCATGTGTGCTCTACTAACCAAACAGTGCCGTATGAATATATATACACAGTCTATCAGAGATACCAGTACTTGCGAAGAAGACAATGATTTGCAATGTCAAGCATCATCTGCTATAACAATAGGTTCGAAGAGCTTACAGTCTCTGAAAAGTAAAACTATTTTGCATTATTCTCACTCATGGACTCTTCACCTAAAAAGCGAATGCAAAAGAGTAATGAGAGTAGATGTAGCAAGGACCCATAATACGAATATTCTGAAAGCTAAGAATATTATTGCTATTTAAACTGAATATTTCTTCTTCCTATCTTCAGATATGCAAACTTTGAAGTATTATTAATGTATATTATAAAAACTGTAAGATGTACAATGAGTTCAAGAAAAATCTTAACCTTGTTTTTTTCTGCTTCAGGTGTTTGATATATTAGCTTTAGTAATTTTATTAATTCAAATTTTTTTGCATATGTCTTCTTTATTATGCAGATCTTCACCCCTTGTACTGCTCCATAAGCTGACAACAGCTGAGTAAAAGTGATTAGAATCAAAAATTCAGCTTCAGAAATCTGATTATACTTTTATACTATTATACTAATAGATTATAGCATTGTCTAGCTAAATCTAGTTGCTGTACTTGGTTGGCATACAGTGAAGGACTAGATACACAGAAAAGCTGTTGTTGACTGATAGCATAAAAAATACCGTGGACTGTTAAAACATCCCTCAAGACAAAATTATAACTTTTTAATGAATTTAGTAACTGTATTTGAATATTGGAAGAATACTGCTATATGATCTGGATGTCCCCCGAAAGATTAAAAATTACTTGTACCTGTAAGATAGTTTATCTGCATATAGTATAATTATTTTAGGGAAAATACTAATTCAGCCCAGTTAAAGGAAATAATTTTTCCTCTTAATCTTTTAATGATGAAACTTCCAATGATGATACAGTCTGCAAGCCATTTGTCCAGAAATTTGTTGCCGAAATTTAGAAGCTGAGGCAGCAAATAGTGATTATTACAAGTTGCAACTAAAAATAGCCTCTGTCATTGTGCAGATGTTGTTGCTGTTGTTATAACACCTACTTGTATGAGCTCTCTGATATTTCTTCTTGTTCCAAAATGAAAAGGCCAAATCTATTTTGTAGGAGGTTTTCTCCATAATAAAGGACACATGTCAAAAGAAATGATAGTTTGGCTGGAGGATTTCCCTTGCTTTTTCTTCTGTATTATGTGTGGAGAAGAAAAAGGTGACATCCTTAGCAAGCAGTAACTTTCACCAACCAGTCCTATCAAGAGACTAGTAAAATGCAGTCAATACTAGCTGTCAATTTATTAATGATGAATGAATATCCACTTTGGGACAAAAATAAGAAAGGTATGATAAAGACTCTTTAATGAGTTTTGAACTAAGACAAATTATAATTTTCTTCTTATAGACATTTAAGCAAACTATACATACTCCATAGCCAAATATATGTTTGCTCAAATTTTTAATCAAGAGAATAATGACTAAATTCCATAATATTTAATCCTGACATACTGATGACCAAACAAGTGCATTATGTGTTTCCTTTAGAAAGTCCAGAAGTTCTCCATCAAGTCTCTTAGGTAAAGTCACAAAGACTTTCTATGTGGTCCACTCATGTGTATAAAAATTAAATAATGTGATCCATCAGTAATAAAAAGAGAAAAATGTTAGGTGGCCTTTTTGAGAAACTTTCAGTAAATGAAGTATTCATTCATATTTATTTAGACAGAAACTACAGTCCAGACCACTTTCTGATAATGAAAATACACTGAAGTGGTGAGACTTCCAACCATAAGACAAAAAAGAGAGTCACTCATAGAGTTCAGCACATTCTGCATTTGATGCAATTTATGGCCAGTCTGTGAGCTACCCTATCTGTGAAAATGAAAATTAAGATAAAGGTCTAGCACTGGACTAAAACCATCTTATCTTCTGGTTTTGTCAAAATTAAACTCCCCAAGCAAGGATTTCTGAAGAGTGAAATATAAGGAGGCTTGCTTTAGTTCAGCACATTTTTTAATTCTCTCAATTGTTACGACAATATGGACAGCAATGACAGAAATGCAAGTAATGTGGATGGAGGTCTAACTCTTAAATGAATAAAGCTTTAAGGTTTCTGATAGATCATGTATAAATACTAGAAAGGTTTGTTTGGTTTTTTTACCCAAGAGAAGTTTGAAATTGAATGAGTAAAATTTGAGAGGTGTTTAAACTTTGAAGGCCTCCTGTGAGTATACTCAATACTTGAAATTCTTGATTAAGAAAAAAAGGAAGGAAGGAATTTGGACAATCAACAGTGAGAACTGAAACTGTAGAATAATAAATAGTTGTAAATAAGAAGGGTACTCTGTTAGAGATTCCTGTGCCAGGACAAGGATGCATTTTCAGGCAGGCTAGCCTGCCTTCAAATCTTTGACACACATTTTCTTGTAAGTTTTGATTATTTTTTGTAAAAGCACTAGGACCAAAGCTCAAAGTATTTATTTCTGACTCTTATCTATGCTTGAAGTTTCAGAGACTGTTCACAGAGTCCCAGATTTACATAGCTGCCGACCTGGGAAAAATAGTGCTGCTGTTATAAAACAGAACAAAAAATAAATAAACCACAACTGCCAAGAAGCATGGCTTTGAAGACCTAGCACAGCTTTAAACTGCACTGGATGCTTACAAGCTCTGCTGCTGAGAGATCCTAGCTCCTATTTACACACTGTTGTTTTTGGTGTTGACTGGGGCTTCCAGCTTGGATGGTAAGGGAGGAAACGCTGGCATGGGTAGTCTTGTGAATATGCTTGTTTCATGTTTACTGTTGCGTGACTCAGCAGAGCACTGACAGTAGCTACCAAAACAGAAAGGCTACCTTGGACTGTGCTAGGCTTGCCTGGAAGACATCTGAGTGAAAGCTCAATGCTTTTTTTTTTTTTTTTTTAATGCATCTGTAATTAACTTGTATTTGTTCATCAAGAAAAGAATTAGGAGAAAGATGGCACGTTTAGCTGCTGTTTCTTCCGAATTAGAAGAGGATGATTATTTCTGAGAAAAGAAATAGAATCCTCTGCTAAGTACAGTCAAAAACCTTGTGCTTCCCATTGATGCTGTCTCTCCAAGACACACCAACAGCTGCTTCCGCAAACTATTTTGGCTCAGGAACCTAAGAGGCTAAAAATTAAGGTAAATAAATAAATAAAGGGGAAAAGTGCGCCGACTTAGCCTTGTGTCCTTTATAAGTTTTACTTATCTTATGGATGAGCAAGACCAAAGAGAACTACTGGACCAAAAATCCGAATGCAGAGAGAACACAGGGTAATCTAGTATCTCTTAGAAGCCCTGCAGATAAAAAGCAGCTGCATGATTTTCTTTTCCACTTTCCTGAATTAAGCTTCTTACCAGGCTGTGTGCCGTGGATAGGAATTTTGTGGGGGTAGAAGCATCACAATTTAATTGTGGTCTCCATGACCCCAATTTGATGTCAAAGAAGTAGCAGATTATTCTACTTGGGAGGTGTAACAGTGATATTGAAGACAAGAGAAGTAGATACACAGGGGATAAAACTGGCTAGAGGAATATCACAGATTACATATTCTCTGCAGAAGCAGGTAATCTCTGGAAACACTAACTGGCTGCCCCTTAGTCTTCTGCTGGAGGGACTAGAAAATTTGTGGGGGATCAACACTGCAGAAAACCCCCAGTGCCAAGATATAACTCTTTCACTAAAATCTGGGGACAGGGCAAAGCGTGCAACACAAGAGAAATTGACTTTAATACTGATATTTCAGCCTTGGAGAATTAGCTGTCCTTTGTCATTACACAGTAGGCCAGAAGCTCTGCTTTGCTTTCATGCAGAGAGTGAATTAGCTAGCAAAAGATAGCGAAAACCCAATTCTCCTTCTTGAGACAGCTTCAGTGGTCAAAATAGAGCTTGGGTACTTACCTGTGGGCTTGTGAGCAACGTATCAGTCTTTCTCCACTGCGGACTTGCCATCCGTGCAAGGCTTTCAGCTGCCAGTACCAATGAGTGAGATCCTAAGATTAGCCTCAGACCTTAGTTGCATTTTCCCAGTGGCACTGCAGTGTGCTAATCGCTGAGCCGTTGGGATAGCCCTGTAGGGCATTCTTCTAATAGTTTTTCTAGTTCTTCCACTGATGTCCTTATGCATCTTTTATGATTTCGATAGTGATGCTACTTTCCCCAGGCACTTTCCTTCTATCTTACTCTTTGCTTGCTTTTCTTTTGAATACAGGGGGGGAGGGGACTACCTTAATCTTGCCCTTCACTCACAGCACAACCTTTCAGAAAAGACATTTCCCTCATCTGCTTTTCCAACCCTCAGTATGTGTCAAGGAATTGTGAAGATGGAAGATATTTGAACACTTCCCATTTAAGTTTTGATGGTCTTTTTCCCAACTTCATGTTCTATTTAGAAGTTTTTCTTCCAAACAGATGAACAGCCAGTTCTTTTTGGTTTAAAATTAAACTCCAAATATTTTCTTTAAACTGCACTCATTTCTTTTACAAAGAGATGAAAATCAAATGCAGCACATGACATCAGTTGAAGGAGAAAATTATGTTATCATATATAGTTCTAGAAAGAAACTGTATTTTTTTAACTGCATCTCTTCCCTAATGCGTGCTGCTGACAAACAGTAAAAAGGAATTCTGTTGTAATTATATATTTCTCTCACATGATACATATATAAATTCATTTGGGAATAATTTTAGCAATATAACTTGAGATAGGAGGTCTGATATACGTGAGGTATTAATATGAAAAATATTTTCACTGCATGTATGTTACAAAGCTTTTGGAATATTACAGGCAACAAAAGTATGAGTCAAAGTGTTTCCTTATCCCTATTCTGCCCATAATTTTTTTCCTGCAGGTCCATCTTCCCTTATTTTCTTGTCCTTTGTTATTTTCATTTCCCTTCTCATCTTCCATTCACAATTATGCAGGCGCCTTTTGAGGAGATTCTTTTTCTTCACACTGACAATACATATTTGTAGCAGCAAGTACCAAGAAGTAACAGTCAGCGGACACTTGTAGAGATTGCAAGTTGTAAAATATTAAATCGAGTATATAATACTGAGACAGAAGACTTTATCTACACTTAATGGGTGGGGAGGCTGATTATTCATTCATAGCTACGCCACTTGTGAATGATGAGGTCACCCCTATCTCAGAAAGATAAATGCCATATCCTGTTATGACATACTCCTCATATAAAATTAGTTCAATTTTCTCACTAGTGAGGAGTCAGTATAACTAAAAAAAATAATGTCTTCAAGATAAGGCATTTTTCTACTGTAATTCATTATATATGCTATTTTCATTTTATTTTATTTCTGTTCTGTTTTGTTCTATCTTATCCTGTTCTATGTATAGCATTTTACTCTCTACCTAAATGATATCTGACTAAAGTGAAGCAAAAATTAGATGATACAATGAAGCTTTGTAGTATTCTCCCTCATACCTGTCACAGGGTTCTTCCAACAGCAGATAATGAAAATTCAAAGTCAAACCATTTAACTTTAAGTAAATGGAAATGAATTTCCAGAGAAGAGATATTTTTTCACCTGTGAAAGAAAGGAACAGTAGTACACTGACAATGCAAATAGAGATATAATATATTAATTGTGATATAGAAGTATATGTAAAGCATAAATATTGCATGTTATTATATTGCATACTGTCATGTAGTTTTAATTTTTATCTTTATTACATTTTGCCTAAGAGATGAAGGTCTACAGTACACCATTAGAAACAGCAGTACTCTATTAGAATATTTCTTAGCTTAATCAATACTAAAACAACTTGCAGAATATCTTACAATAGTATATGGTATTGAGACAAAACCTGTGTCACATATACACCAGAGCCTGTCAATAATTTGAGCAAAATGAGAAACAAATTAAATTTAAAAAATTGGGCTTGATTCTCATCTCATTTACACTAGCATATTGCACTGAATTAAAATCCATCATGGTCTGCTGTAGCACTGGTGAAATACGTGGCAAATTGGGTCCATGCTATTTGATAGGGTGCAGAGTATAAGCTTGACATTTTCATCAGTGCATAAAATTAGCCTCAAAAATTCTTACTGGATTTTACCATCATGATTAATTTTTGGGAAAAAAAATTAATCCGAATGGACTTTTCTTCAGAGATGGGTGTTTGTTTTTTTAATTATATCTTTTAAGGGGTATGAGAAAGAAAATGCTTCTGTATTCTATAGATACTCACAAACCTACCTTTGAATCCTGCTCATCTTATAACATGCAAAAGTATTTGTTAGTAGTATCACTGACTCAGTGGGACTACTTGAACAAGCAAAGTTACCAAGACTGACTTTTCAGTTACATTAACAATTAAATTAATATATTAATCAATACTCATAAAAGGTCTTATTAAATATCAAGAGATCCTGGTTCTGCCCATGTGGATGAAAAGCAGTGACTTTCAGGATTAAGCCAAAGAAAGCTTGGCTAAAGGCAGGCTCTCTGTCCTGGCTGTCCCTTTGAAACATGAAAATCTGCTTAGAGTTGCCACTGTAGTGGAGAGTGACAATCAATGGATGGGGACTTCAACATGATTACATCCACTCTACTGCCCGGCCATACATTGACAGACAAAACTACTGTAATGGAGTGATCATTTGGAAAATGGCTACTGCCCACATTTAAATTCCTTTCAGTGTTATTCCATAGCCAATTAGAGTGGTAGCCCAGCCTATATTCATGCCAGTCTTGTACTATATTGTAAGAAAAAGGAAAGGAGCAGCTCAGAAGTCTTTAATTATTCCTCCAGCCATTTATTGACCTGCTCTCTAAAGGCCATATACAGGCCTTCATCTGCATGCAAAATTTCTATTGACATCACTGGGAGGGCCACAGGCAGATGGAGGAGGGTACTTTGTAAACCTCACATTTTAAATATGTTGTAAGAGAAAGGCACAGAATTTGCAGTCCTTTAAAAATGTGAGCAGCTTTATCTAACATTGCTCTTTAAACATGGAGTTTGAATAACATTTTTTTCCTGGCAGTAACATCCCCCCTCTTCTCTGCAAGCTATCTAACCTACACGTTTCTGTAAAGTCTTCATATTTAACACTCAAACAATTGATGTCCCTATAGTATAAACAGGATAGATAATGAATATAAGTGGGATAGAAAATTAATCCTACTTGTGAGGAAAGAGAGTCATAATTCACTTAGGCTTCTCAGCTCTTACGTTATGAGGTCTTCAGCTAACTCATGGGATCCATTCCACATCCCACAGATGCTCATTATGAATTCTTTTTATGTGCAACATGTGGGGACTAACCAGTTTCATATCTCCTGGTATTAGCTGCAATCCAAAGCATTTTGTATTAAAACAGAATGCAAACACAGATGCTATTTAATACAAAGGATTTGAACGCAGTCTCTGTTTTAACATAAAGTTGGTGTGTCTTAATTTGGTTTGGAACAGCAGTGGAAAGAGAAGTCAAGATAAGAGGATGTTGTTAGATTAGGAGCCAAGCTATGAATCCAAGAGGCACACATTGCATGGGAAAAGGGGAAACTGGCTCAGGTGACAGCTTTGATTTATGGAAGCAAAGGTTACAATGCCTTTGGAGTGATGGGGACATCTGTCCCCAGCTGCCTTAGCCTTTCCAACACTCTGGAGTGCAACCTGTGCTCTGTCTCATCAACTTTCCTTGGTATGAGCTGGGTTTCCTCAGAAGAGTCTACAGCACAGCTGCTGTTTGTGAAAGGTGCACTAAACAGCGCATTACTTTCCTCTCTAGCTCAAAAGGCTGGCAAAGCCTAGTTCTCCACTACATACACGACACTTCTAGCTCCCACAGCCAGCACCTCGGACCTCCAGCTCCGTGGTTATGAGTCACCCCAGAAGCGGGGAGAGTTGCTGGGAGCCTGCTACAGAAGTGGGGAGCCTTATCTCCCGATCGCCGCTGCCTCGGACTAGGCGCTCCGCTCTTCTCCACCCCTGCTCTCCGGGTCAGGCTCCTCACCCCTCGCTGCAGTTGCCGGGTGCAGGGGACAGGAGCGCAGTCCCGGGAGCACCCGCTGAGCACTACGGCGAAGAGGGCTCGCCTGTCCTTGTCTCCTCCCGCAGCGGCTGCGGCCCCACGCCCGCAGCAAGGCGGGGGAGCCCCGGCGGGGAAGGGGGCGTCCCATTGCCCACTCGCGCTTCCCGCGCAACTTTCCGCTCTTCCCTCCCTGCCTCCGCCCCGCGCAGAGCAGCAGCTCGGAGAGCTGGGCAGCCCCGGGGGCACCAGCCCAGCGCTGGCCGATTCGCGGAACACTGCGCTAAGGCGGAGAAGGGCAAGCGCGGGCGGGGCGGGCTGCGCGCAGCCCCGGGGCGGCACAAAGGAGCCGCGGATTTGCGGCCGCGCATCTCTGGGGGATAACTGGGGCCGAGCCACCCTCCGAGCCGCCGCTGGAGCGGAGCGGTGCGTGCCGCAGCCGCGGGAAGCTCTGCAAGGGGGGTTTGTACAGCTTTCGGCGGTATAATTGATATGTTGAAGCAGCAGCAGGGATCAGTGCGTGCACAGGCACCACACACCTTACAAGTTTGACTAGCAATAACATTGCTGCACACTAGGAGGGGAGGAGAGTCAGCTCCTATAATAAGGAACAAACTCTGCCATTGCAGAAAAGCGGCGCATTTCCTCGCTGGTGAAAACCGTCCCTTCATACAGAGAAAGGGAGGTGGGGTGAGGGGGGAGCAAAGCAAAAGCAAGTTACCAAGACCAAGAACTTGTGCTGCAACAATCCTTCACTCTTCTCCTCAGCACTCTGGGAGCAGGGATATTCCTTCCCCCTCCCCCCACCCCCGCACAGTTGGCGCTAGCCCAGGCTGTGGTCAGCCGCCTTTATTATTACTTCATTGAGACAGAGAAATCCTCTAAGACTTGCATTTTGGGTGGACGGTGGGGGTGGAGGGACGAGAAG
>WYDI02007271.1:31857-61988 GCA_009867235.2 Psittacus erithacus
TATACTTTTGTTGAGGGAGAGTGCTTGCTATTAATCTGCTCTGCTGGTGACACGAATTGCCCGTAGCGGATTTGTTCTAGTAAAGTGAATCTTTCTAGAAGTGAATGGTAGGAAACAAGAGTACAAGTTCGTGTGATGTTACTTTGTGATTCTTACAAAGTGCTGAGCTCCATTGCTACACTTGGAGGATACGTATGCCCAGGCGGAGAGCAACCAGAGGGTTTGGAGTGGGCTTTTTCCCCATCTTCCTCCCACTTCAGCGTTACCCGTGAAGCAGGTGAGGGGTGAGGAAGGTTCCTGGTTAGTTGTAAAAATGGAAATTAACATTTAGACAGCTTTTAAAAGTAGCTGAATCATGTGCTACTCAGTTTATATTTCACAGCGCAAGTCTGAGAAATATTTAAACAAAAATAAAGTCTAGGGAATCAGGCTTATTTTAATCTTAATTTCAAACTCACAGGTTTTTTGTATGATCAGCATTTCTAGTACAACTTCCATACCCCACAGATTTTATCTAGCTGTGCCATTTTTCCTAAGGAAGCAGGCTGCCCGGTATCAGAAAACCATATATTTCATATTCGCCACTGAAATGTTAGTGCGGCTGTGTTAGATGCATTAGTATTAACTGTTGCACTTTGACAAGGCTATATATTGATATGTAGCAGAATTTGGAGATACACATAATGGGAAAACAGTGCATCCTCAGAAGTCAATGACCTAACTTACAGATTTTCATTTTCAACTATAAATATTTATTTTTTTAAAATCTCCATTTCAGTGGATGCAGAGGCATTTCTACTGTGTTAATAACACTTATAGCAGCAGGCTTCTCTCCTGCAGAGTTCTTTGTTGGAAAAACAGTTTGTATCAATAAGTCCTCTTGTCCCCCAACGCACAATTCTGCTGTCTTCTTTCTGAGAATGGTACTATATTAGTGCTAAGTGTATTTGCCAGGATAGCTTCAGTAATCTCTCCAGCAGAAGCATATTTGTGTGCCATTTTGGGAATTTCTCTGAGATAGGAATCTTGAAGATAGAATTAATTTCTAGGGGAAACTTCATAGCCTGTGCATGAGTGCTTTCTTTATCACCTGTCTCCATTTGGCATTCGGAGAAGGTAAATCAAAGTGTGCGATTTGTTATTCTGCTCCACTTGAGAGCTGAACTAAATAACACTTGGTCTGAAATTCTGATTGAAGTTGTAGGAGGATATACTGTATTTAATTTAATGCCCTTTAATAGCATCTTCTTGTTCAGCTCTGACGCTGTCATTTTAAAGGTTGGATCCGAGTAGTTTTTTCCTGTAGGGAGTGGGAGGAGTGATCATTTCAGGGGAAAAAGGTAGTCTAAATTCCTAGAACACTAATAGCCACAAACGTGGCCTAGTGTCCAAGGAGTTGTTTTTTTTGCCCTTAGGGTTCACTTTGTTATCACTCTTTACAATGCTCTGAATAGTTCGGGTATAAATATTACATGTAGAAGCTGATGACATTTTTTGTAGCAGAAATAACAGCAATCTGTTTGTTCCTTAAAAAAAAAAAAAGTTTTGGAGAAGATCGATCAGCGCTTCAATAAACAGGCACTCATGTACATCTTATTGAAAGTTATGTAACCTGCTCCTGAAGTCTTGCGTGTAACTGTTTATCTAAGCTGTCTGTACACATCCTTCCAGCTGTGTGTGCCAAGCTGTTTGGAGCACAGGCGCAGTCCAGTTACCTAAGGGGTTTTGCAGTCTCTTCTTAGATGCTACTTTGGTAAACTAGTTCACAGGATTAAGAATCCTGGAAGTGAACTTTGTGTACATTGTTTGTTTCATCTTCACTTCCACAATATTTAAATAGATGGTGTTACATTTTTTCAAGCAAAAAGTGAGTGGTTACATAACAACTGTAAAAAGCAGCAGGCTCTAATGCAACCGAGCACTTGATTTGTTTGGAAACTTTTTTTCACTTGTTTAGGTTTTCTAAAGAACTTTTGAAAAGTTACGCACATTTGCTTGATTTTCTTTTTAACTCTGAGTCTTAGCAAATTTTCCAGTTACAGTAACAGTTTAGAGTTTTTTCAATTGTATATACCCAAGAAAATTAAATAGACAGAAGTGTCATGCATGTGATATGCCAGCATTGATTTGTAAAACATATAATAATATTGGAGTGCTATTGGTTTAAAGTGAAAGAGAAAAATCCCCTTTATTTTGGCATTTCTTTATAGAGCATGAGCTTAAACATAGCAGTGATAAATGATGATATGCATTGTCCAACACTTGCTTTTATATAAATAGCTCCAGAAGATTGCTTAAATGATAATCGAAAATATGAAATAGGGTGGCCTTCATATCACAAGGCCAAGGGTCTACAAATGGAAAAACTGAAATAATGAAATATTTCCAAGGCAACAGACTGTCAACAAGAGCAGTAATGCATGGGCATATCATAGAGCTACCAGAGAGGATATTAGATGTTATAGCTCTAGAGCCAGGAGTTATAATGACCTTTATTAAATAGAGCCCTCCCACATTACAACAATCTTTCCGATTTCTGATTTATGGATTAGCAGTCATACTACTTTTCATAATTTGAAACATATTCCCACTATATTTGATTTGCTGCATTTTCCTCCACTGGAGTCATACATTATTTAGAGCTTACACGAGAGTATTGATCAACAAAAGTTATATCACGTATTTTCAGTAACTAATGGGATTCCGAATAACAAGGTTTTGTCTGCAGCAATGTTTCTACATTCTTTACAGCACAACTATTTTTTTTTCTTACAAGTTACATCCAGTTAGCTTGTTTTCTACCAGTTTAGTGGCATTAATATTCTAATGCTGTATTATAAATTAGTTATAAGTAATTAGAGAGTTTTGCTACTAGATTAATACAGCATCCAGAACCATAGGTATCTTTAAGAGAATATCGGGATATATTGTCAGCATCTGTCTCCATCATTAGTGTCTCACTTGAATTTTGGAGTTTAATATACTGGCAGTTTCAAATCAAATTTGTTTGAAACTTGGCACACAAGTTGCCAGCCCAGATGGGAATTTTACTGCAAGAGTGATGTAAAACAGTTGGTGCAAGTTGACGTTCTAGGCATCAGTTTCATCAGCATCCTTCCTAAAGAGTACAATGTTTAAATAAACGTTTGTTTTTATAAAACAATCCTTATAACAATACCTTCTTTCTTGGAAAACTTATTTTAGAGAGAAGTATTCTGAATAACTGATCCTGAACATGAAGAATAACTATTAACATTAGTTTTATTAACATTTTGGGATTGATTCTGCTCCCACTGAGGTCAGTAAGATGAAGCCATTTTACAGATATGGTAGAATTTAATTTGATATCAATTAAGTAATTTTATTTTATTTTATTTTTTTTTAGAATTTAATAATATGAGACCATTTCCTGAAATCTTATCTCATGTGAATAAACCTTACATTCAGCCAGTCCATCCTATACAATTTATATTATTGTCACTAGTAGCTTTTGCAGGTGTAAAAGCACCTCATGAGAGATGAGATTTCAGCATTAGTCACATTGTTTCAAAATGAAGGGAACAAACTTCTGCAGATGTTAGCTTGGAAATTTGTTTTTATATTCGACACAGAAGGTATTTTTAAGGTACATGGCCAAGACTTTGCATTTTCATCCCAGTCGTTTGTTTCTTTGGTTGGTTTGTTTGCGTGCTTATGCTTAATGTTTGGCTTTCTTTTTTTATCTTTTTTTTTTTTTTTTGGAAACTGCTGAAGATTTATGGCTATGAGAGGAAATGTTTTTAAAATTCATTTCATAATAATTACATTTTTTTCAGAAAAGGCAATTTCTTTCTATGTAATATTTATAAGGCTACTGCATGTTATCTTTAACATACAAAGTCCCATTAGTGCGAATAAGGTGCGTGACTTTTTGTTTAATAGGACTTTGCATAATAAGGATAATTTGTAATAATATTGCATTTTGCTGCATAAGAAGATGTGCTATAGTAAGAATATAATGGTTGCTGCCATGTCTTATATGATTAGAGCATTGTTCTGTGACTAGCTTGAGCAGTAGTTTCACTATACACAAAATCCTAGTCAAATGAATAGGACTGTTGTGCCATTGATTTGAACAGGACTTTGAATAGTAAAAATATTCGTTAATTTTATATGCTGTAGTAGTATATTACATGGGACAAACGAGGTATGGTAAGGGTAGGATAGTGTTTGTATCTGTAACTCGCAGAATTGGACCCTGTCTTTGAGAGAATACTGAGTTCAAGTTATACCTTAATTTTTTAAAAAGTCCCAAATGAAATTATGCATGTAATTTAAGTATACTACAGAGAATCACAAGGAAGGATAAAAGTATTTTTACCGTGTAATTCAATAGATACAAATTTGTTATCAGTGAGATCACAGTAACAAACTTTAACGTACTTAGTGAGAGGAGGAGTGAACTTTGCATCTGTGTGTTATTATAGAAAGCAAAAGTCTTGAGATTCTCGAGTGAAAATGGAGCGGTCCTTAAGGAAATTTTGCTGTCAACCTGCTGCAGCTAGATACTGAGAGTTATGCCAGCCCTTACCCGGCACTCTGCATGCCAGCAAGAGTTGGGCATGTTAAAGAACAAGTGATATGTAAGCAAGAATTTGAAATGGGTTACCAAAAGCAGATTACTAAAGATTTCTTAACAGACTATTTTCCCAGCCTTTCATATATGTTGAATTTTGGAGTTTCACTCTTTGGTTGTATCTTGTCATTTGTCTGTTCTGGGGAACTTCTCACTGGTGTACAATGTCTGGAGAATTTTTATATCTTTTTAGACTTTTATATAAATAGTATTTCTGTAGATATGTGTCTTTATATATCTTAGTGTGTTTCGAAAGGCCTGTAAACACCATTCTACACATTTTACTGATGAGATAGTTACGCACAAAAGATTCTTGAGAACTAGCAGAAATGGAAGAAGATGTCAATGTTAGCACTAGGAATAAAATTCCAGCCCCCATTTTGACTGTGTATTCAAAGATTACACTGCCTTTGTTAGAGGGATTCACATTTCTTTTACAAGCAACACCTCCACTGAAATAAAGTGCTTTCAGAAAATGGCTTGATTGCAATTTAAAATTAGCTGTTAGCTTGATATATAATAGAAGTTCAACACTTATGTTAAATAATTTAAGTGGAGAAGTACTATTCCATTACCTGCAGGCATGTTAGGTTTACATATGTATATAATGAACTTACAGGATATAGCCTGAATAATATGTATGTGTGTAATCTACAATAATGTCTCTGGGGCTTGGATTTTCTGAAGAGCCTATTGGATTTAGGCATCCAACACATACTGCATTTCAGTGAAATGTGGGCACCTAAATCCTATAAGCCCCTTTTAAAACACTTGCCTGGGAATTTTGTCTCCAGCAGGAATTTAGAGCCAGCTTCATTACGCATTACACATTACATTGTTTTAAACCGAATTTTATTGAGTAATGAATAGTCTTTAAACAGTCATTTTGGATTAAATGCTGAAGGGTTATAGTTTTACTCAAATTTAGGCACATTATTGATACATTATGATGGGGAAGGATTTTTTTCCCCTCTTGCTTACATCTCATATTTGAAAGTCATGTGCAAACTCACATTCATGATCAGTTTACCCACAGCCTAGGCTTATATGAGTTAGGTAGTTCAGAATTGTTCTGCCAAAGCTGTAACTAATTTAGCAAAACTGTAACATACCAAATTTTAGAAGAATGCTTGTTATAAAGCTGTTTTTTCTTAGAGATGATGGGAGGCAGAATTTGTTCCTTTGTGGGAAAAAAATGTAAGTGGGCAGTCTTCACAGGTCAAGGTTGAGGTCAATAAAAGAACTGAGTGACTGAATCAGTACAGTGTTGGCAGCAGGATTAAAAAAGGAAAAAAGTCTTAAAAGAGAGGATAGCTGCCAGTGGTACTTATCCTTCAACCTTCACAGCTGCAAAAAAAAAAAAAAAAATAAAAATAAAGCAGCTGATTTTGTTTGTCTGACTAAAGTTAGGTGTAGGATTGACATGTTTGCTTCACCTCTGCATAAATTACTAACAATATGGACAGGAGGTTCTCAAAAAAAATTGTAAAAAAAACAAACCTGTTTTCTATGGGTAAATAACAAATAGAAGATGAAAAGAAAAAGAGAAACAAATACTTTGAGCTGATTTATATATTCAGTCTTTCTGAGGTGCTGTTGAGTTTCACAGCAAAACTTAAATTTCTTGTGGAAAATCAAAAGTGCAGTGATTTTTTTCAGCAGCTGAATGAGCTAGATAAATGGCACTCAAGTAGCAGTGTTTGAAGGATCCAGGTAGTTTACTAAAGTATCTTAATTAATTGGATGTTCACTTTAATAGTGAGGTTTCCTGTTTCTAGGCAGAGCTCTGTAACAAGAACATATATTTGATACGTAAATGATATAGGTACGATTTTAAAAGGCCTATTTTTATTCAAGATCTCTTTTTACTAAACAGTTTTTTCAGATTAACAAACAAGAAGAAATAAATGGAGGTGACATAAAATACAGAGTTCAGAAGCATGTTAGAAAAGATACAGCACATTCCAGATCTTTCAAACATATTTGCTGTTCCTTTTATCAATCGCTCTGCTTACACTCAAATTTGAAAACTAAGTGGTTCTGTCTTTCCTTTTATTCTTTTGTTAACAGGAAGAAAAGTGCTTTTCTACAAAACTGTGTAGTTGGAAACTGTTATTCCATGCTATTTGAGGGTTGTTTTTCGTTTCTGTTTTTGTATCACTTCTCAAGACCAGAATAGGAGGCTGTAGGATATAGCAAGCACTGCAAATCCCTTTTTCTTCCCCCCAGAACTGACATTCTGAATGTGCATCTTTAGGAGCATCCAGTATTTAGATTCTGGATTTAGAAATCTTCTCAGAGTGATTATTTTATTTGTTTGTTTCTTGATGTTTTTGTGATACTAATGGGAAAAAAAAAAAAAAAAAAAGAAAAAGAAAGTATTTAAGTCCTGTTCATGACTTACTTTTTCTTGTGGCAATTATCATATATTCCAATATTTGTTCAGTTCAAATAGGAACAAACCCCGAAATGAAGGAAGTGTCTTTTAACTGTGAGAGAATGGCAGAATATTCTACCTGAAAACTAAATTTAGAATTCTGGGTTTTGGTAATTGTGAGGAAAAATTTAAGGATTTTCCACTGTCTTGTATACATGTATACCACAAAGTGTAGGCATATGTAGATAGACACAGTATATGTATTAGCTTGAAAGAAAATAACGCTAGTTGCTTGTCTTCAGCAAGCTATAAATGTCTTACTTTAGATAAAGTTAAATGTAAATACATGCGTTGGAATGGTGATTTTTTCCCTCTAATGCTGTGAGGGAAAAGTAGGTTCATCCTTTTTTTTTGCACATTTTTATTGTTCTGTGTAAATGTAATTTGTTAATCCTGTGAAATTTGTCATAGATAAATTTGCTTGGATTATCTTGTCACCACCGTATCTGCATTCTTTTGTTCATTGCTTATTCATAATTTAACAGTCTGGCAGTGAGCCTTTTTGGGATGCTCACAAAAGATATATGACCTCTACCAGCTGCTACTATAACCTGCAGAATGCACAGCAAGACATTAGAAACGTGAGGATTCCTCTACTGATTAAAGTGCTCTTCATTTAAACAGTCTGTTCATAAGAATCTCAGGAATCTTCGTGGATAGCAGTTTTGATTTTTCTTTTCTCACAAAATTAGGTTTTAGGTTTTTGTTTTTTGTTTTTTGTTTTTTTTTTTTCCCCTTGAGTGGGAAAACTAACATTGACTCTTAAGATGGTGGTGCTTTGCTTTCAGATGGACTAATGGAAATTAAATCCCTTATTATATATGCATATGTATACATAAGTGTGCATGTGGATATACACATTTGCATATATCTGTACCTATCTTTACCTTACATGTGTATATATATGTATATTTCCTGCAGTTTTACAGTGAGAGAAATTAGTACCCGTGTGTGTTATTTTAAAACTATCTCTTCTATTAGGATATTTTTCGGCACATATTATTATGCAGTATTAATTTGCAGAAGAGTTGTCTGTTTTAACCCTGCTTTACCGGGAGCATCTTAGAGATTGTATTGTGTAAATACTTGGTATTACACAGTACATGAAAGACATTAAGTAGAATGTTACTTGAAGTGTAACAGCATTTTAGATTTTCATTATTTTCCGGACTCAGTTTAGCATATAAATTTTTTCTCTTTTTTACTTTCTTTTTTTTTTCTTATCTGCAGATCAGCTTGTGAGTAATGGCTAGTTTTTACCTCCCCTTTGTGCTGGCACATGATTATAGTTCAAAATAATTCATTGCTAATCCATGCAGTATTGGTTCATCTCCATCACTCTGTTTTGTGATTAGAGCCTCAGGCCTGTAAGAACATCCTTCTGTACAGTTTTCTATCCTGATTTTTCTTTGACGGCAACCCATATTTTAGGTAGTTCTGTCATTACTGTTCACCCACCAGTCCTTTTGCATTTGTCAAAAAATGTATCAATTACAATAAATTAATATTTTGGTAAGGTTGTTTCTTAAAAGTTTATGAAAAATATATGTTTTTCACTGCTGTAGGTCTCCAGCAGTGGTGTATATATAGGTCTTGGTTCATCTCAGCTGACGATAGAAATCTGACTTGAGTGTTTCATTTTTCCTTAGCTGTCTGAATTTTCTATGTACTTATTTACATTAGGTGCCTCAAGAAGTCGAGGATCTTAAAAAGAAACAGTGTCTTTTTGAAACGGACTATAGTAGAATAGTAATTACAGTCTTGTCATTCTTAACACAACATTTCAAACAGAGCTGGTGTAAAATAAAGCTGACGGAGGAACTTTTAAAATATATAGGGCCTGATCCTACTATGATTACTCTGGTTGAAGTCACTGTCTACTGGGTCAGATATGAGCTGATATGATGCTAGACCTGGGCTTATATGATAATAATGATATTGTACCTTGATCAGATTTAAATTTAAGATTTCCAGATTATGAAACAAATCCATCATTTTATTTCACACCAGATAATGCTAGTTTTATGAGAAGGTCATCTAAAAGATTTTTCAAGACTTTGTTTCAGCATTGAGTAGTCCTGTGTTCCTTTTAATAATTACTTTCATCTCATTGTAGCCATGTGTTTGAAAGTGTAGGTCAATAAGGATGATCGCATTCAGAATTTCATGATCTGTGTAGTGGAACAAATTGAAAGCAAAGCCTGTATCAATCACTGTGAAGGGAGGGTTAATTGTTACTGCTTCTCAAGCCTCTGGACAGATAAACCAGTAATGAAATACTTATTGCTCTGATATGTGAATGGTTAAGGATGAAACAATGGAAACAGAAGCAGTCTTCGAAGATAACAAAAAAAGGCAAAGAAAAAAAGAATAATCTGGATTAAAGTAAGATACTGTATATGCTGTGTATTAACATTTTAAAAGTAATTTTTTTTTCCCATCTAATGTAGCCTTCTAGTAATGATGTAAGACAGCAGAATGTATTAGGTTTCTAAAGAGAATATAAATATGAATTTGAAATCTTTTATTATGCAAACAATTTTAAATGGTTTACATGAAGTCTGGACCTTAGGTAAATGTAACATTTCTAACATTAAGTGTTTTCTTTTCTTTGTTTTTCATTTGTGGTACCATTAAGTGTTTCTTTTTTCTCTCTTTCCTTTTTTTTTTTTTTTTTTTTCTTGTTGCTGTTGTTTTGTTTTGTTTGTTTTTTTTCCTCTAAAAGCACAGCTGTATTTACTAAATTGAGTATGTTTTGTTTCCTTATGAAGTCATTTTAAAGTATTCTGTCTACAGCCAACCAGGACTCTAACAGAGTGTTTAAAGATAGAAGCAGCAAAATAAAAATGAGTGCAAAACCAAATTATGATATTATAGTAAACATTTAACTATTTCTAGAATGTGAACTTAACATTTTAAACATCTGTTGGTTACTTATATGTTGAAATATATGCAAAAATATTTAGCCAAATTGAAGTCTTAGGCCCATGACAATCATCTCAACACAGTGGGTAGTTCTGAAAATTAATGAGAATGATAATACTGTAAAGACTGTTCCAGAGTTTGCCCAAATTCATTATCTAAGACTCTTGTTAAGAACATCTCAAAGAATTTTAACCAGGAAAATATATTAATGGTTCAAAAACATTTTTCAAAATGGTGATTTATAAAAGTATAATGGAATTATATATGCAAGAGCTGTAGTTAGAAACACAAATAACAGAGGAGCAGCACATTATGAAGGAACATTTTCCAATAGCTAGGGTACTTGGCTTTGATTTTGTCTGTAGGTGTCAAGGTTTCCTTATGGTTTATATTTCAGGATGGAGGAAATGAAAAACTGAAGGCAACTTACAAATAAATATACTTTTGACTTCTTGTTAGTTACTTAATGAGGCCTATAGCTGCTTAAAAGCTGAGGAAAGTAATTAATAATTTTAGAACTGGTGTAAATGGCTTTTAGACAATCGAAAAGCACTTTTAGGAGGAAGGGTGCTGAGACACATCTTTAGATTTCTCTTCAGAATGTTAAGAATTTCCTGTTGCCTGTTTCCTGATGGGATTGACGCAGCTGTGTATCATATGGAATGAAAGAGGAACCGAGTGCCTGACTTTGTTTTGTGCATGTCCTTTATTTAAAAAAATGTATCTGCTGATTTTTTCTTTTCTTTTCTTTTCTTTATTTTTTTTTTGTCAACAGATAACTGCTATGAATGCTGTACACAAAACTGTCCAAGTGGGAGCTAATTCCAATTAATCTATTTTCTAAAGGGCAGAAAGTTTTAATAACTAGAGTATATTAACTAAGAGTACCTTTTTTTTTTTTTTCCTTCTTCTTCTGTCTGCAATGAAAAAGAAACCAGAATGCTTGGAAGATTACTGTGTCATTTCCATTTGTACTTCCAGAGATCACTGATATATAGAAGTGTGTGTGAGAATGTGTGTGTGCATGTGTAGTCTTTGCAAAACAAATACAGAGGTTTTTACTCATTTTGGCTGTTAAGCAGTCTGTAACACATCCACAAAACAGTTTTCATGGGAGAGGTGAATGCAAATTAGAGAGGAATGGGAGGGTCCAAGATAAGTTTTAAACATTAATTTTGATCTAGACTGTCCCACTTCATGGACAGATACTTTGAAGAGAATTTAGGGTAGGAAACTGTATTAAATTTTTCAGTAGTTTCCTTCCATGGTGACAGAGAGCTTAGCAGAAGGTAGTAGCCTGGTTAGCTGATCTGGGAATGAGTGAGGAAAAGGGGATGCAGATCCACAGCAATGGGGCCACTCTTCTACTTGTAGTCCAGTTCCTGGTAGACTCAGGAGCTGTGTCTCACTAAGTGGTGTATTACTCAGTTCCACTTGGAATTCCCACTAGCTCAGCATTAACTTCTGCTCAGAAGGCTGTATAAGGCAAATTAATTTGCTATATAAAAACCTCTAGGCATTGCAGTCACATGAGCTTCTTAGTGTCATGCTATAGCCCTGTGCTACTAAAGCAGAAGCAAGCACAAATGCAAAGTTCATCTCTGTGATGACCAGTAGTGCTAAGGGTATGTTAAAAGGCAGAGGAAAGGCATATATGACTAAGTGGGGTGATCCCATTGGGTTGCTTCTAAGACAGTCTCTCCATGCCAAGATATGGATTTCTGTGTCATTATGTGAATTTAAATCTTAGGTTTGATCCTCTCAACCTGCCAATCAGCTGTGAAAAGTGTTGGCCATGTCCCTTGCTCTTTTGCTGTGTGACTTCTTGGCAAATGTCCTTTTTCTGCTGTCTGGTTACTTTGATCACTTCTCAGTGCATCCTTTGAAGGATCTTTCTCATTCACTATCTAGCTTTGTGTGGGAGTTCTGCAACGTGTTGTCTCTCAGCCGCCCTCTTTTTTCCCCTTATTCTGCTCTTCATCTTTGCATAATCTTACGTGGAAACACAATTTAAGTATCATTTTTTTGCAGATGATTCATAGGCTCATGGTATTTCTAGCTTTATGAAACTGTAGTCTTGCTTCTTTGTCATCTCCTCCTTTATTGCCTAGCTTAGGCTCCCTTAGTCAAAACAGATCTTGTAGAATGCTTTCCAAGCCCTCCATCTACTTTTCGGGATAGCACTATAATTTGGCAATCTCGCTGATACAGACCTCTCCCTCATAGCTTAGTATTTAAAAAGGCAAATAGAGTATTTGGTATTTGAAGGAAAGAAATAGAAAAACAGAAAACATGAACACTGATATAATTATGCAAATCTGTAAATCCAGAGTGTGTGCAGTCTGTGTATTGTGTGTACTTTTGTTATCATAATTCCAAAAAAAATATTGTAGTTTGAGATATGAAGGCTGATGAGGTATACAGAAGGAGTTTTGTCAGAGAAAAAGTTAAATAAAGTAAAATACTTCATCTTGGCAAAGATATGACTGAGGGGAATTGGCTATAACATCATGCAAGGCCTCAAGAAGGTAATCAGGGAACAATTATTTATTAACTTTGTTATGAGAACAAGGAAAAATCCTGTGTAATTCTCAGGAAACAGTTTTAAAACATTAAACAGCAGATGTTTTTTGTTGGTTTTAGGGCTTTTTTTGTGTGCTCTCCCTCTTCTGTGCAATATAGAATCACAGAATCATAGAATAGTTAGGGTTGGAAGGGACCTTAAGGTCATCTAGTTCCAACCCCCCTGCCATGGGCAGGGACACCTCACACTAAACCATGTCATCCAAGGCTTTGTCCAACCTGGCCTTGAACACGGCCAGGGATGGAGATTCACAGCTTCCTTGGGCAACCCATTCCAGTGGGTAATGAACAGTAAGGAACTTCCTCCTTATATCCAACCTAAACTTCCCCTGTTTTAAGTTTTAACCTGTTACCCCTTGTCCTACCACTACAGTCCCTAATGAAGAGTCCCTCCCTAGCATCCTTATAGGCCCCCTTCAGATACTAGAAGGCTGCTATGAGGTCACCACGCAGCCTTCTCTTCTCCAGGCTGAACAGCCCCAACTTTCTCAGCCTGTCTTAAATATAACATGATTGAATAGTCAAATTCCTTGACAAAGGATATTTTAGAGGTCAAAACATGAAGAAGTTCAAAAATGGATAAGGCATTACTCTATTATGTCTCTGAGGAGCTATTAAATGTGATGGTGATGACGCAACTCAACTTCATGAAGTTTTTACACAGCTGACTGATAGTTGCTGACATGGGATTTCATGAAAAGGAACACTCCATCTTTGCTAATTTTTTTTTTACTGAGCTAGTATAACCGTTTTGTTTTGTTCTTAAGTTCACTGTGTTTGGACTACATAGGTTTTGCAGGCTTTTTCTGCCTAACATCCCTGTTTTCCTACCTACTCTTCAGTTACACGCTTACCCGCACTACCATTGAGGATTATTCTTTCTCCAGTCATATCTGTTCAGAAATCCTCTTACAGAGATAATTTTCAGAGTGGCAGACTGTCTCTTTATATCCCCACTGGCCTCCCTTCTCTGTTGTATGAAATATTAGTAACTTGTCCTAAGTTTCAATCCCTTTTTCACCCAAATGGTACCTTATCAATTTCTCTTTGTCAAGGTTTTTCTTCAGGTTATAGCACCAGCCCCGTTGCCCATTTACTGTATTTGCAAACATGCATTTGCTTGATACCTTATAGTACTTATCCTGTACTCCTTCATAACCTCACCTTTTGAGTTCATCTCTCTCTTCTTAGGAAGTTCCTTACCTGAAATGCCTATAAAAACATGACACCATCAAGCTATTTCTAGCAAGATATCACTTCGTGTGGTGCTACCTGCTGTTGCCTTACTGCTTCTAAATAGTTTCCTATCTCTTGTCTGATGCTTGCACTGTAAGATTTTGGGGGCTAGGGACAGGCCTTTTGTACTTTGTCACTCAGTTACTAGTGGATGTCTTAGTACTATGTTTACTGTTGCTTATCTAAATATTTGTTTCATAAAAAAAAATTAAAATATCATGTTTTGCCAGTCTTTACTTTTCTGTGTGCTTGGTTGATGTGGGATGCTGAGTGCCTGTAAGAGCAAGTGATGTCTTTTAAGTGTCTCGAGGTGTGAAAAGCTTTCATAAAATTCAGAGGAGATGGGACAAATTAATGGCTGAGAAATCCATTGGATGTTGCTAAGCACATATCTGTTTGAGGAAGTGGCTGTATTGAAAATGATTGGAGGTTGCAGATGCATATCATATATGCTGTCAGTATTGTTACGTTGTTCCTTGTAACTGCTTTTGGGGATTGCTGGAGATGGATACACTGGTTTGATCCAATATACCTGTTCTTGCATTGTTGTGTAGGATGTTTCTGGAAGCTTTAGCAAGTATCTGTGGTGATTCTATCTTAGAAAACTGTTGGAGAAAATGGCCTCAGCTGAGCAGTTTTGGCTACTGTTATTTTCAGCACATTTCATGAATGGTTATGAGATGTGTCACAGCTTAATTACGCTGCTTATAATTTATTTCTGTCTCGTGTTGATATGACTAAGAAGGACCTTATTGGGACTGTATGGACAAGGCCTCATACCATATGATGCTTTAAAAAAAAAAAAAAAGAGTCCCTGCTTTGAAGAGTTCATAATTTTAATTGCTGTTTGTCATTCATTTGCTGGAAAGGGTTTTTTGTAACATAGTAGTTAATTTTGCACTCATATTTGAAGTGTGATTTTTTTACCATCAAGCAAAGTGGATATTAAACAGACTGAATTCAGCAAAATGAAATGCTTGGATATTATTTTGATTGGTGAAACCCCAGTGGCATAAAATTAATCGCAGTGATGACTTGAACATTGCAGTGAGCATGTGTGAACTTCAGTGTGTATTATACTATTTTTAAACTGGGATGCAATCTATTTTATACATTATAACAGTAAACAAAACCAACTAATAGTGATATGGACATTAATTTAGAGGTCGTATAGTCAAAATGTGATTTAATAACTTTTGTCAAAGGTATGTAATATCAGTGGGTGTATAGTGCCTGTATTTATGTTATTTTTGGAGAAAAAAACTAGTTCATAGAAATGGTTTTGATAAATACCTAAGTTTCATACTAGCAGAAATGCTGTTATTTGTGTAAATGTAATTAATTAGAAACACAAGTATTTGAAGTCACATTTTTCTGTTGTATCAGTGTAAAGTTGGCACTATTAGAAAGGCTGCAGATTTATTGAGGTAGCAGCAGGTATACAGATTTCTCTACATAAGTTTCTCTAGCTTGAAACAATTTCTAGTGTGTTGATTTTTTAAGGAAGAGTAGGGGAAAAAGAAATTCGTTGTGGAATGATGTTTGTCAGAAGGTTTGTATCTATACCTAATGGAGATCTGATAATCAGGTCTGGTATCAGGAGGGTTCCAGGAGGGGAAATTGAAATTTGGATTGCTATGTTTCCTAGGACCTTGAGAAGGAAAATGGTGTTGTTATTCTAGAACAGCATTGCATACTAATCTCACTGTGTAAACTTATGAATGAACTAAATTCAGCTCAGAAGCCTAAAGGGATGTTTTGGAAATAAAGTGAAAGGAAGCTTGATTTGTTCCACAGTATATTTGGAAAAGGAGGAAACAGACTGATTTATTTTAAGGTTTGAATGTGTATCACAGTCTTGAACAGGTCCTGGGCTTACTATGTGATGTCATGAGAGGCTTAGGCTATGGCTTGCTTCAAATCACAGAATAGCTGAGGTTAGCAGGGACTTTTGGGGATCACCTAGTCCAATCTGCTCTTCTGAAGCAGGGTCAGTTAGAGCGGGTTGTCCAGTACTGTCCCCAGGTTTTGGTTATCTCTGTGGGTGGAGATTCTGCAATGTCCCTGACCAGCTTGTAGTGTTTGATCACCTCATGACAAAAAAAGTTTTCCTAATATTTTATTGGAGTTTCCTGCATTCCAGCTTGTGTCTTTGCCTCTTGTCTTACGACTCTACACCTCCGCAAAGGGTCTGACTCCATCTTCTTTGTAATGTTCCACTAGATAGCTGTAGACAGAAATCAGAGCTCTCTTTCACCTGCTGTTCTTATGGCGGAACTAACCTAGTTCTCTCAGCCTCTCCTGGTATATTATCTAGTGTAGTCCTCTACGTGTTTTGGTGGCTTTCTGCAGTGGCTTGCTCCAGTATGTTCCTGTGTTTCTTGTACTGGAGAGCCCAAACTGGACTCAGTACTCCTGATGCAATCTCACAGGTGTTGGAAAGAGGGGGGTACCTGCTGCATACAGTCCAGTTAATATAGTTCAGTATGCTGTAACTAGACTAAACTAACAAAGAAATTGGCCTTGTTTGCTGCAAGGCTGTACACTGACAAGGTCCACCAGAGTCCTGAGATCTGAAATTTCTTGTGAAGTGGACCAATTCACCAATTGTATGGATGTTAGTGGATATAGTCAATTTGAACATGAACTTTGCAACAAAAATGTTACGTGTGGGTCAGTAAGAGCTGCAGTTTTGGGTGGATGAACAAACCCTGATTAAAGGATACACCATGGCAGATGGTCAGTCTTCAGCTGTGATCAGGTTTGTTTTATGTGATATTGAATATTGTGATATTGAGTATATTGAGTTTAAGGCACAGAAATTTGCCTGCAGTGAAGCAGTGGGAGTCAACATATAGCACAGAAAGATTGAATCAGATTCTTTGGGGATCATAATAGACAGTAAAATTATGGCTGTAGCACAGTCCCTTGGTAATGAGCATCAGTTATTTTGCAGAGGGAAAAATCCCTTGAAGTTACTAATCACGAGTTTTACAGCAAAAATCATGCAAAACTGTTCCTGGAACTGTGGAATTCTGTTTCTTCCTCTTAACACTGTGGACAGGACTAATCAGAAATGGAAGCTCATGCTACAGACATTCATTAGTATCAATGGTTCAGGCTGAAATAAGTGTCTGCCTATTTATTTTATTTTTTTTTTAATTGCTTACAAGCTGTGCCTTGAGTGTCAATAGGGCTTCTGCCACTTGAAACTTTTTTATGGTTACTACAGGTATATCTTTAGGTATTCTGGAAGGAAGCAAGGAAGTCGATTCTGTATTTCAGGCAATAAGTAATTTGACGTGAGAATTTCTCAGAGGTCCACTAGCAGTGGATTTTGATAAAGAAGATTCTGGGAATGGACAATTAACAGTAGGAAGAAAAGTTTTACTTCCATAAGAAATGGGTACCTGAGAAAAATGCAGATAACTTAAAAACTTGTGGAAGTTACAGCTAAGTGACAGTAAGGTTGGCTATGTCTGATGTGTCTCTAAGAGATATGTAATGTGTCAAAAATGGAAAAGGCAGGATTAAATATTAACATTTTCCTTCATGGTGCAGGAATGTTTTATATTATATTAGCAATATAGAAATGCACAAAATAAAGTGGAGTGAATGAATAATTTTTAACAACTGCTTCCGGACATCAAAAAAAAGGTCCTGTAAATATCCAGTACTTCAAAGCTTGATTTTTCAACCAGTGTTGCAGCTCATGTTGATGCCCATTACTGACCTGGAATCTATTATTGCAGGAAAAGAAATCCTTGTTCTGTGGGAGCAGCAAGCTGTTGGAGAAATGCTTACTGCTCAAATGGGCAGCATTGAGTCTCAAACAATATTTATAAGGGGAGCATTTTGTTCTTGAAGTGGATCATAAAGGGTTACACTGGCTGCAGAACACTAAAGACCACTATTCATGTAAATAGGCAGTGTTTTACTCTGCAGACATATGATTTCATTGTTCAGCATAAACCATGTTATAACGCTTGCATGTCTGATGCTTGTTTCTATCCTTACAGTTGAAACACTGAGCCTGTGTGTGGGAGGGCAGAGGGCTGAAAAGAAGGAAAAAAAATCTCAGGGAAAGTTGACCTTGGTGAATAAGGAAATGCCTTCATGAAGAAAAGACAGTGTTTACTAAGGGACTGGACTTCATTTGTGGAGCAGAGGATCCCAAACGGAACCCCTGAGGTGAAGAGTTACCTTCTTCTAAGTAAAAGTATTACATGCACCATTTTTTCTAGGAGGACCAGATCAGAGGTACTGAAATTTATTCCTGTAACCTGATGGCTGAATTGAGGGTAGAAAGGGAAAGTGTTTTAATCTGCAGAAGGGAAGAAATGAATGTTAATCAGTGGGGGCAGCATTTTCTCTGGAAAGCTTTTTAGCCTCTGGGTAGAATTATTCTCAGCTGCATGGACACTTCTTCTTGCTTCTTCTCTTGATTCCATGAGCAAAATATATCCAATGTATCATGACAAAGGCATATCTGGCCATGCAGTGGGGGCACATGTGTTTCAGGTCAAAGCTCAGAGGCCGTGTGCCTGTCTCTTTTATGTGACAAGATGGGGCATGTTAAGTGACCAGTGTGGGGGTCTACTTATTGCTCTCCCTGTTCTTAAGCAACCCTAGATATGGACAGGGATAAGCTTGTAGGTCAGTTCAATGGTTTGGTGGACTTGACTGCTGTTCAAATATTGAATACTCTTTAAGTTCTTTTATTACCGAAGGTGAAGGCAGGATGCAAGATCAGACTTAGTATATTTTATCACAAAAGTATTCATTTGTAAAATAACGGAAACTAGGGTTTGGAAAGTACTGCCTGTTTCTCCATCAAAGCAATTAGAAGAAGGTGGGGGTGGCTGACCAGGAGTTACTCAGGGAGGCAGGACAGAGTGCAAGCCGGAGACAGTACCTTTAACACTCAGACACCAACTGATGTCTAGCACTTGGTGGTTTATAGGTGATACTTTTCACTTTGAAAGGTAAAATATACTATAATCAAAAGTATAAAGGTGCTGTAATAAGCACCTTTAAAAGGAAAGGAAAATTGGTATGCTTTTGTGCTTTTCATGACTTCTAAATTGGAGTGAGAAACCTGAACTCTCTTACAGGAAGACATTACGGGCCCAGTTCCCTGTTTGATAAACAGAAGTGTATTGTGCAGGACAGAATGCAGTATACTACTAGGTTTTTTTAATTTGTAAAATTATTTCAAAACAGGGTGCACTAAAATGGTAATGCAGCTTCACCTATGTAGATACGTAGTCTGAACAGATATCTTTAATCGATTTTCTTAGTCAGATACTAGTGATGGTGAACTCAATGGCAATATTCCCATTGACCTCAATAGGATCAGATTTTAAATATTGGGCAGGGAAGGTAGGCTAAATTTAATACCAGTACTACTACTGATACTGGGATATGCTAGGAGTTGTTAATCTTTGCATTTCCTCTTGAAAACTGTGGAATGGTAGCTTCAGGCAATGGCACAGGGCTCACTAAACTGGGGCATTCTTTAACAACAGAATAGGTATTTTAAAAAGTCTTGGTATGGATTTAGAGAACGCTGAAACTGCTTTATAGTATTTAAAATATGGGGAAGCTGCTGGAAACTTTCTGCAAGAAACAATAGATTCATTGTTAAAATGACGCTGCACAAACCACTTAAGAAAGTGCTAATAAGATATTAAAAATTATGCCTTGTAATAATACCTGAGATATTCCTCTCTTAATGAGATTGTTTTAAGATCAAATATTGACAGATGGGGTTTTAACAGTGTTTGAAATTGTGTCAAAATTGAAATCTATTGCCCCTGAAGAGCTCTTAAAACTTTTTTTCTAGGAAGCACCTTGTTAGTGTAAAGTAATGGATTCCAAGAGATGAAATTTGAGTATTTAGTCAACAGAAAATCTCATTTTTTGCACAGGGCCAGCAGCTTTAAAACCACAGAATTTTGAACGCTTAGAACTGAGTTTTTACCTCTATGGTGTGATTCAGTAAAAAAAAGTAATTGTTACTGTGCATTTCTCCAAATCAGATTTTTTAAGATAGCATGATCAGCTACTTTACTTCCACAGTAAGATGTGAATTGGTTTTATTTGTTTGATTTTTTTTTTTAAACTGTGGATCATTATTCATCCACAGAGATATCAAAACAGTTAATCAAGAAAATGTACTGCTGAAATTAACAGTGAGTTAACTTTTGGTAAAGTAATACCACTTTTGTAGAACTGAGCTGGAAAAGTAATGATAAAAAGATAAAATTATCACTCTTGATAAAAGAGAATCTATAAAAAGTGGTTCACTGGCTGTCAGTTTACAAAGTAAAGGTGGTGAAATTTATGAAGCAGACTGAAGTTCTACATTTAGGAAAATATGGCTATAACATATGTAAACAAATGCCCTTTTCGCAAGGGCATGTAGTGACAAGACAAGAGGGAGTGACTTCAAGCTGAAAGAGAGTAGGTTTAGATTAGGCACTAGGAAAAAATTCTTCAGTGTGAGGATGGTGAGACATCGGAATAGGTTGCCCAGAGAAGTTGTGGCTGCCCCATCCCTGAAAGTGTTCAAGACCCAGCTGGACTTTGAGCAACCTGGTCTAGTGGAAGCTGTCCCTGCCCATGGCAGGGAGGTTGTAACCAGATGATCTCTATGGTCCCTTAGAACCCTCAAATCATTCTATGATTCTAAGAAATCCTGTCAAGTGTTTTGTGTTTAGTGCTAAGTTTTTAATTTCTCAAGCAACTTGGAACTCAGATATGTGCTTTCATATATTCAGGTTTTCTGTTTAAGACTAAATAAAGTTAAGGTGGACAAATAAATACATATTATACATGCAAAAGATACATATATAGATAAAGGCAATACTTGTGTAAGAGACCCAGCTATTAACAATGGGAAACAAAAGTAGTAGCAAGTCCATCACAAATAATTCCCCTACCATGCAGCACAAAACTTCGCTTAGTGGGTTTGACTCCATGAGTAGGGAAGAGGTGTGTGGTAGAATGTGCTGTAATGGAGCTGTCAGTATTTACACTTTTCTTATGAAGGGTATTCATATTACTGCTGTAGTGATGGATTTACTGCTATATGATGTAAAATAATTTGGCAGATGTGTTTTACATAGGTAAATTAATATAAATCAGCCTTATATGCTCTTTCAGAAGTTAGCTGTGCAGCAGAAATATACTAAAGATTTTAAAATTTTCAGTGGGAAATACTGTTTTAAAGATTAGAAGGGAAATTTGAGGATGTCTGTTGATGGGCAGCTTTTTTCTTGTGTAGAAATAAATTGCTGCAGTTAAATAAGTTAATTTATCCAAATTGATTAAAAGGGTTGAAATAATTAAATAGATAGAACAAACAAACAAAAGGTTTAATATTATAACAGCTATACCAGAAATAGAAATCAACACCTGGAATAGTTTTATTTCTTATCTGTAATAGTACCTAAAAAAGTGTAATGACAATTCTAATGTAAATGAGGTCAAGTACAGTGTCAGAGAAGGAGTTTATATATATTCACAAAAATAATTGGAATAGGAAGGCCAGCTTGTCAGACATGCTGAGAATTCTTGCAAACCAAGGGTTTGAGGGAAGATCTGTGACTCTTTAATCTTGCATATAGATCAAAATCCAAGCCTGTTCGGAGTGATTTGATTTGATCCACTGATATTAAGATGTTGAAGAGAGCAGCAATATCTGGTATTCTTCCATTTAAAGTGAGTTCAACAGTAACAACAATGTCAAAATGATTGAAATTTGCATTTTCCAGGTTTTAGGAACACACTGGGAGTGTAAGTGTGGATTAGTCCTGAGCTCTCTTTTCTCTGATAGAAAGTACTCAGGAAAAAAAATAAAAAGGTGTAAACTGTGGGTCATTTTTTGCCATTAGTTATATCCAAACAATTCCACTGGTGTTAATGAAGTTGCAGAGTGTAATTGAAAAAGAGATACCCACTCTCTGCTATTGAACTTTAATATATGTTCTGAAAATGTTTTCTAGGAAAAATAAATTAGTTCTACCAATAATTCAGGAAAAAGATGGTATTTGCTTAGCTTTAGGTTGCAGTCTTGATGGGGGAACACTTTTTTGCCTTAAAGTTTTGTGAGTATTTGATTAATACACCGGTGTTGATTTTCAGTTTATCAGTGAGATGCCCTGAAGAAGTAGTGAAATTAAAAAAAAAAAAAAAAAGATTAATTGCTGCCTATAATTAAACGCATAGAAATTAAAAAAGAATAGTATTGATATTTTATTTTATTTTAATGCTGGACTCCCTGGAGACAAGATTAATTGAAAGGAGAAAGAGAAGCAAGCCCTTAAGGCTGGATAATATATTGCTTTCAATTTCATTTCCTAGTATAAACAAAGCAAATGCTAAAGTTGCCCAAGAAATTGAAACTTGGGTTTGCAGATTTGTTTAGTTAAAAATCTTCAGTAAGTCCAAGTAAATAGCATTAAAATTGTTAAGAGAAGTGCTACTTTAAAGCAAACAAATAAACAGTGTTTTCTATTGAGCGATTATATGAGGTTGCAGGGTAATATTTTCGAAGCAGCCAAAGTGGTTCAGGACCTTGAGTTTCTCTTATCTATGCAAACTTTAATCTCACTGAAAAGCACAAAGATATGTAGGTGCTTAGTGGCCTGTTTTGAAAAATGTGACTTTGGTTTTGTAATCACGTCTGGTTTTTTTAATTGTTGCCCACTAGCAATAAAATATCACTTGGGTTGTGTTTTTCATAGAAGAAAATGTTGGTAACATAGAACCTCATCCAGTTTTCAGTAGAAGTTGGATTGAGTTCTTTATTTTTGCCAAAAGGGGATACTTTTGAAAGAAACAGGTAAATTCTTTGAAGATGTTAAAAGCTGATCCCAGTTGGTAGATAGTGAATGGTGTCAAGGTTTCATATGTGAACATTTAAAGATATATATGCAATATGGAGATACTTCAGGTTGAATTTTAAAACCAGTTCTGTATGTCGTGTGTTTTCGGACAAAATAACATTCAATGTGCACTAGTGCTCTGCTAAGTGTACGCTGATGCTGCAAATATGATCGTACACGTTCTGTTCCTATTGTAGAATGCATGGCCCAGTCTTACAAATCCTTACCTTTCTACTTCCAGTTTAATACTTAAATGCACGGAACCTACCTAATTAAAGATTTTCAGGAACACTTACATATTTAATGAATGAGTGTTCAGTGGCAACATAAGATATGCCAGAACATAAAGTTATCCAAAGAACAGAACATCCATTTAATCATAGAATCATAGAATAGTTAGGGTTGGAAAGGACCTTAAGATCATAAAGTTCCAACCCCCCTGCCGTGGGCAGGGACGCCTCACACTAAACCATGTCACCCAAGGCTCTGTCCAACCTGGCCTTGAACACAACCAGGAATGGAGCATTCACAACTTCCTTGGGCAATCCATTCCAGTGCCTCACCACCCTTACAGTACAGAACTTCCTCCATATATCCAATCTAAACTTCCCCTGTTTTAAGTTTTAACCTGTTACCCCTTGTCCTGTCACTACAGTCCCTAATGAAGAGTCCATCCCCAGCATCCCTATAGCCCCTTCAGATACTGGAAGGCTGCTATGAGGTCACCACCCAGCCTTCTGTTCTCCAGGCTGAACAGCCCCAACTTTCTCAGCCTGTCTTCATACGAGAGGTGCTCCAGTCTCCTGATCATCCTCGTGGCCCTCCTCTGGACTTGTTCCAACAGTTCCATGTCCTTTTTATGTTGAGGACACCAGAACTGTATGCAGTGCTCCATGTGAGGTCTCACAAGAGCAGAGTTAGAGGGGCAGGATCACCTCCTTCAACCTGCTTGTAATATTTATTTGAAATTTAAGTAAGCAAAACTAGACAAAATATTAAATGACTGCAACGCTACAAAATGTAGAAAAAACAGGCCTGGAGTATAACTTACCAGGGTAATCACTGCACGTACTAGATAGCGCCTATGAACTGAATCATTACTTCACAGAAATCGAGAGTTAATTTCTGCAGGTTAGGACAGCGAGATCCTTTTCACATCATAGGCATAAGAAAAACTGATTAAAAGTGGATTATCTGACAGGCTAGCAAGTATTTTTGTAGGAATTTCCAAAGCATAATCTGTCCAGGTTGTATGTTGTTCATCGTCTTCAGGTGTCACAAGGTTATGGATAGATTTTGCAAAATTAACTCTCACTGACTAAACAGTTGATTGGGTGGTTTTTTGTTTGTTTGAATTTTTTTTTTTTTAAGAAGTTTTTATTTTTCTTTAATAAAGGAAGTTGCATTGTCCTAATCCTTAAGTATCCAGCTGATCGCTACTTGCTAATGTTTGTCCTGTCTCATGATACCGTTAATTTATGTGAATTTCTTAAAGGTTGTCCAGCGTACTTCACAGGTATAAGTATCTCTTTCAGTTTGGTATCTTGGGCTTACAGTGCCCTGTCAGTAAGTTTTTACCTATTTCTGTGGAGTGCAGAGGCACACAGTGCCATAGGCACTATGCACACAGCTAGAGAAGATTTTCGTTATGAATATCTTAACAGTGAGGTTACATGAGACATTATTGCTCTGCCATTACCTTCTCTGTCCTTTCATCATTTCTTTTGATTTGCACAAAAGACAGGAATTCCCTAAACACCATCATATTCATAAAGGTCACTTTTATATTTTAATCTCTTTGGTGGGAAACCTTATGCTTATTTTTGTCTTGAGCCAGTTTATTAGTTGATGTTAAGTGCTGTGGCTCAAAAATAATTCTAGCTTTAATCTTTGGCTTTTTTATTATTTTCTCTCCATTTGTATAAAAGGTTTTATGCTTTACATGCGAAGTCTTCACTTAGTGTAGGTACTAGAGCCGAAGTTTTATATAATGTCTTGGTATTAGTTACCAAAATAATCAGTGCCACTAAGATGCTCAGCTCATCTTAGAAGCTGGCCACTTATATTTAGGACATCCAGGGTTTTTTTCATTACTTGGGACCTATCACAGGTGAAATCAATGAGACTGTTCTTTGGTTTCCATGAAAGCCAGGTAACGCTGCCATTTCTGTAATTCTCATTTGTCTGTAGATATTGGAAGTCTGTTAAATGCATTCATGTATGTGAGCCTTAAAAATGTGGGATTTCTATTCCTCACATCTAATAAATGTTTGGTATGTAGTATGACACAGAGATTATTGTATCAATGCACAGTATGCCTTGAACTTTTACCCATTGTTTTCCCTGCTTTTCTAGGTTATTTTTTGTAAACGCCAGTGGTGCTCTTTGAAAAGCCTGTTTTCTACCTGCATGGCCTTTAGCTAAGAGCAAAGTTTTCACAAAATTCTCTTTACCTTAGCACTGTTGGCCTACGAATAGCTACGAATCCTGAGTAAACATATTTATTTGTTGACATTAGGTATTAAAAATGTCATTTGATATTGGTTTAAAATTTGGTAATTCCAAAAGATTCTGGGGTGTTGAGGTTTTTCTTTGGGCTCTTGGGATTGCTTTTTACCAAAACTCTGTTGGAGAAAATCCATGTAATCCCTCCCTTCTTTTGATATATAGACAATATGTTACACGCATACACACATTTGAACTGTAAAGATAATGGTATTTTACTTCAAGTGCTTTTATAAGGTGAGCATCATTCGAATAAGTTGGAAAATGTTAATTTTCTATTAACTAAATACTATTTTTTGATCTCTGTGCTTTTGAAGAGTAAGACAGATCTGTTGAAACCTTCAGAAACACTCTGATCCTATCTATATTGGTCTCAGGAGGATCATAAATATATTTTCCCCTTTTCTTAAAAAAAGCACTAGCACTCCCTAAGACGACGAGTAGGAAGGATCAGTCAGAACACCACAGGGGCATATATGTCATGACTTTGGTTTCTTTCTTTACGCATAGTTGCAAGGCAATTGACCAAGGTTAGTTACAGGTAGGCAGAAAGGTAACTGAGAAGCTGTTTGTTTCCTTTTTTATGAGGAAGTTAAAAAAATTAATTCTAAAAGAGGATCACTTAGAAAGGCTGTAGTTATTCAAAAATAACAAAGGTTAAATTTAGATAAGTGAAAATCCCGTTAGTCATAGAACTAACAAGGTTGTCCTCATCATTGTTGGATTTTGGGGAGGAATAGGGATGTTATTTTAGTTTGTTTTGCTTCCTTTGTCTTCACACATTGTAATCCTCTGACAAGGACAGACCATTGTATGCCTCTTTATTACCCACACTAAAGCCTTGAGCTTGATTACTCCTGAATTATAAATGATTGGTAAAATAATAATAAAAAAGGAGAACAAACTTGTGAATGTCGGGCTGTAAACTGAGGTTTAAATTCCGATAGAATGAGTTTTCCATTTTAAAGTTAGAGGGAGTTGACTGGTTTGGTAGATATTTTGCTAGGAAGTGGTTTTGGATTTTGGTTTACTGCTATGGGAGTCACTAGGAATTGGGACTGGGTGTTCCTTGAAATGCGAATTTTTGCCAGGGGTTTTTGAGCATGGCCATGGAAACCCAGGAGACTTAGGTACTCGTTGGCATTTCCCACCCTTTTTTGTGGAACACTGTAATTAAGGGCCCATCAGTCTGGAGTGGCTGATCGGAGAAAAAGAGTTTTTTCTTATGTGGAAATATGCTTTCTCTGACTCAGATCTGCCCTCTGGATCTCATTCTGAGTTGTCTGGAGTGTCAAGTTTAGTTAATTGAATATTCCCGGTGAGTAGCAAAACTGGAGAAAACTCTTGATTTTGGTTTATTTTGTATTTTCTGACACTTGGACATTTTTGTCTTGAACTCCAAGAAGACTGCTGTAAAAGTTAAATTGGTAGCTTGAAAAATGTGAGTTATTATTGACTGACGGGATTTGGTTCAGCATAAACAATTGGTCTGAAGGGAAGATCTGACTCACAGAAATCAAATTTACAGGTTAAAAAAACCCAGCCCAACAAACGTGTGGATTTGATTGAGCTTTACCTCAGTTAAAAAATAATGAAGAGCTGCACGTTAATTTTCTACAATGTCATGAATCACGGTACTGAATCCAGTGTCATTAAATTGTAGGGTTTTGTTTCTTGTCAGCTATGACAATTCCAGCAGAGCACAATCTTTGTGAAAGTATGAATAAAATTCAGGGAGTAGCATCAAGGACTTCTGAGTTCAGGAAACTGAGTTTGGCAGTGCTAATTTGTATTAAAGTTGTTGTTGCATGACAGCAGGAAAAAGATTTAATGCTTGCCACCTGAATCAAGCCATGGAACATTGGTTTCTATAACTGCCATGAATTTGAATCAAGGCCAGTATCTCTAAATTTGAAATAAACTGATACTCTGTCTTGAAAGAAGATACAGGCCACTTATGCTGCAGAAGGTATTTAGAAAATGTATTTCAATTTAATTTTTAGTGGTATATATCTTTCAAATTTTTAGACACTTTAGCATTGGCTTTTTTGGTTTTTTTGGCTTTTTCTATATTCCAGCAGGTATGCAGTCTTTCAGTCATTTATTTATCAAAGTCCAGTCTTGAACTAACACTGATTTGCAGAAGACCACAGATGCTGGCTTTACTCCCACTATCACTATGCAGCCGCTTACTTTAATCTGAAATTCATTTTCTTTTGTATATAACTGCATTAATGGAGAAAATCTGATTTCAAGCCAAATGGTCACGCTATGAAGCTTTAAAGTCATCAGATACAAAGCTTGTACCATGAGTGGAACAATATTGCCTTTACAATAGTATATAGTGTGATGTTGTTTTACTTTCTAAAGGATATGCAAATGCTTTACAACAAGCAGGTGAAATTTAGGATTTTTTTGCTTCTCTTCAGAAAACAGACAAGAACTATATGAAATTCTTTCCGGTATCTGGACTAGCTTTGAAATGTATAGATAACACACATTTACCCACAGAGATTATTTATCAGTGTAACAATAATAATTTGAATATTTATCCAGGAACAGTGAAACAGAACCCTTCATTCCTAAATGTAAATTAAATTTTGAATGTTCTTCCATGGCTGAGTGCACAAGATTGTGTGAAGTTTCAGGACTGGAGGTGTGAGGACCAAGTAGCAGCACTTGAACCCAGCTGCTTGCTTTCTGCACATGCCTTCTTATGAGTAGTTTTTGTTTTTCAGTGGGTACAGAAGGTCCTGATAATTGATCCATTAGGTGGGAATAACTTAATCCACCATTGTAATTCATCATTCTAGATTGAAATATAACAGCTGTTTCATAGTGCATATAAGCAATGCACAAAAATCCTGTGATGGAAGGGGAAAAAGATACGGTATGCATCTGGAAGTGCCCAGGAAACTCTTAGAGGTAGAAGGCAGCTATTCCGCTAAAAGTATTTGATGTCTTTGTTGCCATATAACATACTTTCTTGGGTTGTCTTTCATGTCCCTGATGGCGCCCTGAGGATATACTCCATTTCAACCCCATTTTTAACCTCTCACTATTCTCAAAGACACAGCCTCCTTGGTGAGGAGGATGGGATTCTCTTCAGAGCCTATCAGTGCTGCTCCTTAATCGGCTGAAGTGGTGTCTGCATGATAACAAGAGGTACTAGTCTCACCCCAGGTTGTGCCAACTTGGGAAGCTATAGTGAGGCTGGAAATTTAACCCAGATCTATAATATGGTAATACAGAGCATTACCTTTAGGCTAGCAGGCCTAGCTACAGTCCATAGTTGAAATTTAAAGTGATTTTAAAAAATGCATTCAATTTGAAATGCCCCAAGGTTCCTATCATTTGTGAAGCTGAATCTCTTTCAAAATATTATGAATGACATTGAATTTTTGCTTTTGGTGGATATGTTATAAATATGAAGAATGATAAACTTTAGGGGTGACTAGTAGAATATAAAAGAAAACTTGCACTGTTCAATGTTGCTGTTCTCATTTAAGTGACTACATAGGATTCAGGCTGGGGACAACTACTGGTTTTGAGCTTATGCCAGAGGCTTGATGAAACAAAAATATATAGTTCATAATTTGTGCGTTCTTTTTCTTTAAGGTGTGTGGGAGGTGAACTTCCTTTTCAACATTGCCTTTCCACTGAGCATGAGAGCTGTTTGGCAGTATTTTTAATAGTTACATGTCTAAGTTCGTCTAAGTCTTTCTCTCTTTTACATACTTGCTATCTTTTGTATATAGTGCTAGTTCATTCTAGTGAGTTATAAAAATTATATGTAGTATATCTTACCAAAACATATAAATACACAATATTATTGCTTGACTTTCATGGTATTGTGTACTCCCATCTAGTATCAGTGTCTGTATTACACAATGTATTTAAATTTTGAGGAGAAATAATAATTTTAAGAAGTCTGAATAACCAGAAGACAGAACAGTCTATTTTTTTTGGTTGGTTGTTTTTTTTTCCTCCACAACAACTCAAAAACAGTGGTTAAGAAGCATGCAGAAATACTGCTCTTTTTAGCCTTAATCTGTTCAGCAATCCTTCCTACATCTGATAATCTTAAGTTATTTTCACATTGGACTGCTTCTCTGAAGTATTTTATCATGATTCCCTTCAAAAACAATCCCACGTTTTTCTTTTTCATACTTCAGTGCTCTTTAATAAGCATACGGCACAGTACTTGTGGTAGACAACTGGCTAACATTGTGCATTCAATGCATGCTGCTGCTGCTTTCTTAAAGAGAAGACTTATCTTCAAAAAAATATTATCATAAAGCAGCTGATTTTCTTTCCTGGGATCATTTGATATATTTTGTAGAGTCAAAGGGGAGAAGTAAATGAAAGGGTGCTTTACTTGGCCGCCAGTGCCACAAGCTCAACCTGGAATTTGAAAGTCTAGCTATGTTCTTTCTGGTTCATGAGTCACCAACAAGGAGGACCCCACAGCTGGAACTTAGCTATCAATTCTGCTGAAGCACTCTCCAGAACAGAATCCAGTGTATGCTCTCATAGCTGTACTGACTATGTAAAAGAAAAATAAAGTATAGAAAAACTTTTTTTCCCATTAAAGCAATTATGATTGCTCTCAGAGAATGTAATAAGTGGTACCATGTTTAAAAAAATTTGTGAATGTTTTTCCTTTTAAGTAGTGGTAACAGTTGCATTTCTTCCTGTCATAAGTGCATTTGGAGAAGTAGATTAAAGTAGTAGCTACACCTTGGTATAATGTTAAAGATCTGCTGGGAGCAGGTTGACCTTTCCACAGCATGTGTTCAGAATGGGTGGTAGGGTAACATCCTTATGTTCTGTGTATTATTTTATTATTATTTGGAGCCTAAAAGGATGCTGGGGAGGGACTCTTCATTAGGGACTGTAGTGACAGGACAAGGGGTAACAGGTTAAAACTTAAACAGGG
>WYDI02007272.1:0-75080 GCA_009867235.2 Psittacus erithacus
ACAGTTCCATGTCCTTTTTATGTTGAGGACACCAGAACTGCACACAATACTCCCAGTGAGGTCTCATGAGAGCAGAGTAGAGGGCAGGATCACCTCCTTCGACCTGCTGGTCACACTCCTTTTGATGCAGCCCAGGATACGGCTGGCTTTCTGGGCTGCGAGCAGACACTGCTGGCTCATGTTCAATTCCTCATCAACCAACACCCCCAAATCCTTCTCTGCAGGGCTGCTCTGAATATCTTCTCTATCTGATTTGCTTTCACAGAGCAAAACCATCCTGTTTCTAAAGCTCAGCCACAGAAGCAACCCAGGGGTTTTTACAGCTTGATTACTGCAGAACCTGATCCTTGTTTGTTAATCAAACACACCCTTACTCCTTTGGCTGTAGTGCTGTACTATCTGCCTGCTTGCCAGAGCAACAGGCTACTGGAGAGGATGAGCATCCTCAACCCATGCTGGGGAAGCCCAGCCAAGTGAAGCAGGGTGCCTGCACCAAGCCCTGGCACCCACCCTACAGCTACCTGTTCTTAATGCTGTTACTGTGTAATGCGCAAAACTCTTTAACAGCCACCTTTCAACTCTGTAAGTAATAAAGTCATGTGAGGATAATTCAGATGCTCAGCAAGCAGTAATCCATCCTCCCTCCATGAGCCTTGTGCCTGGTACAGCAGCTCTTTCAGGGGCTACACAGCACTGTCACCAGACAGGGTGCGAAATACTTCCCCTAAAATACAGATTAATTGAGCAAAGAAGGTGATGCAGAAGTAATTGAGCAGTAAAATCAGCCTTTTCCCCATCCTATCCATCCACCCAGCCAAAGTCTTTGGATATTGGAATGAAACATCAGCTTAGAGTAATGAGGTGACACAAAGCAGCTTTATTCCTTTTGGACTGCAGCACAGAGAGGCCTCACTTTCCACTACAGTATCCTCTAATGGAAAACTAGGAAAATATTTTTTCCTGTATTTCTTTTACCCTTTTTTTTTTAATGTTATTGTAAAAAGTTTGCTCACCAAAGCAGAAGAATACATCATACCTAAACCAAAATGAGCTCTTTATAAAAAGCATACAGATTTGGCATAGAAAGCAAAGAATATAAATAAAGAAAAACTAGTAAGATAGGTCCACAGCTTTCATAAATGATTCCCCCAAAGCCTGACCTACTTCTCGTAGCCCAAGAATGTGTCTTTATTTTTGTCTGTGACCTGCTTTAAAAAAGTAGATCTTTTTCAAAATTCCATGTGCTTGGCTGCCAAAAACTAGAATTGGCTGAATGCTGATGGCAGAACTCCAGTGTAAATGCCCATCTCTCCCTGCAAGAATGCACTTTGGTGTGGAGTGGGAATGACAAATCTCCTGCTTCATGCATTCCTGGATTTCTTTTAGTCTCAGCCACTTGGAAAAGAAAGGATTAGTAATAATTCAGGAGAACAGGACGATAGCATGATTGGTTTTTTTCCACATTAGATAACCCTAGAGTGTATTATCAAGTGTATAAACTGGCAGGATTTAGGCAGTATAATACTGACTTGAAAACTACACAGATGGTCTAAAATGGCAAAGGAGAAGCATGATATGCTGATCCAAATGAAAATATTACTAAAGTCTGGGGTGTTTCAGAATTCAGGGCTCCCTTCAGCATCAGTACAGAAGTAGGACTGTGCCACAAGAGCCTGGATCCAGATCTGAAAACTGTGGAGGTCCTGTAGGCTTATCTCAAAGGGATGTTAATCAGAAGCAGCTTCTGCAGCTATAGAGTGTAACAAAAATGCTGCTACTATTTTATTGAAAGTTTATGGTTATTATGTCACCCCTAATTACAATCCCCAGAAGCTAAGCGTGAATCACTCTCCATCTTAAATCCCAAACATGTGGACTGAATTTTCTTTCTTCTCTCTGCTTTCTAGCAAGGATGCTATCTCTGCTACACTAAGCAGGGGAGGAAAATAAACCCTGAAGCCCAAAGAAAGCTCATTTCCAGCTCCCATGAAAAATGATTGCTTTGTACAGTAACTAAGTCCTTTGACCCTCACAGGTCAGGGTTGAGGGTTCAAACTGCTCCAAATACAGGAACTGACTTTTAAGACCTAAAGGGAGTTGGATATACTCAGCAAATAAATAATAATAAAACCAATAATAATAACAATAATAATAATGTACTTTAATCAGACTCCTCAATGAAGAGTCCTACAAAGGGACTCTTATATCAGCTCCCCAAATATGTGCCTTGTTCAAAAGGAGAAGGCTCCTAGTACCAGACAGACTGAAGTCTGGGGTTATTAAGGACACATGGATATTTATGCGGACAATTTGGACATTTATGTCACAAAGAGTTTATCCAGATAATCTTAAAGTGGATGAAGAGAAATGTCCTCAAAGATTTTGGGGACAGGGAAAGAGGGAGTGGGACATACACAGACCTAAGGTGACACTGTGAGTGCAAATAAGTTAAGAACTGAATTTAAGTTGATGAATAATAAACATACATATACGAATGGGTGCTTCATCACATTCTCTAAAGAATAATACGGGTCAGATGTTGCAGATATGCTGATCAGCTATGTCAGATATCCTCCATGCTGAACCTCCCTTGTGGTCACTTGCACATGCAGCACACTCCAACCTATTCACACCTACAGAGCTGATGTAACCTGTGTTGCTGATCTGCTAATGCCATGAATCATTTTACAAGAAAAAAAGCAACGAAAGAACAGAACTGTATGGAAAGGGCAGTGTATGACTTTAAGCTTCCCACTGAATTTGAAACAAAAACCACCATGAATAGGCAATGCCCTATGAAAATAAGAGTAAATGTAAAATTAAATACAGGAAGCAGTAAATATACATGAATGATGTCCATAATAGCACCAGCTAATAGCTCAGGTTGGAAGGGGACCTCAAGAGAGGTCAACATGCCCAACCTCTGAAAGCAAGGAAAAAAACAGTGCAAAACTGCCTCATGGAAAAACTTGTTAATAAAACTGAAGTCAACCTTTTTTCGGAGAGAGAAAGTAGCTCACAGAGTTGTCACCTTATTACAGTATTTCAAATACTTAGTTTCCCATTTCAAAGGCTAGAAAAAATTCTCAGGCTTCTATGGATGGCTGATCTGCTTTTGGTAATAAACATAATTATTCACAGCCTCCTGAGCTAAACTAGGCTAAAGTGAACAGGACATGTTCTGAGTCCCTCCCCAGTAGGGAAGTTGGTCTTACCTGCCAACCCCTCTCATAACAGGTTAAATATGAAGCTCAACAACTTTCTCCCAAGCCAACAAAAAGCTGAAACCCTTCTGAAATAGAAAAGCATAGAGCAGAGGGCAGGGGGAGGAAATAAAAATCTTATATGCTCCATGCTGATACTACAGAGTATCACAGTGGTGAAAGGCCCTTTTTCCTAGCTCACTATTATTGTTACTCATCAGCCACTGAGGACTCTTTCACTAGAGTAGCTCACTGGAGCAGTTAGGGACAAGAACAGGAACATCTCCCAGACATCACAGATGCAGTGGTGAAGAGATGGGAAAGAACAGGAAGAAGGAAAGAGGAAATCCTTATATAAAACAGGAGACTAAAAATCAGAAAAAACTACCCACAGCTGTTCGGGAAAGGTGGTGGGTGGCTGAGCATGATTCACCCACTTTGCACTAACTGTCCTTGAATAATACACAGCTCATTTGCTCTTAAATCTTTGCCCCTTCCTCTCTCACCCTCAGCTAATTGAGCACAGAGTATCTGACATGAACACATAAAAGCTCTGTATGCCAACTCTCCCAACATTAACACTGAGCCTTGCAGAGACAAGCAGTGGATACATGCTGCTTTCCTCCTTTGCCATCGGGAACATAAGTTCAGTCACGTCAAGGACGAGCCCAACTAACACTTCAGGTCATTGTCCCGTTATAACTTTTCCTCTCAACATCTGTTCCCCACATCTGTCATGGCAAACCTCTTCCAACTAGCAGGAAGCTGGGGGTGGGGATGAATTGCTTGTGAATGCTCAATGGGGTCCTCTGAGGGACACTACAAAAATCTCAGTTATCCGGTAGATCTCAGTGTCTAAAAGCTATTATAACTGTCTCTAGCTACAGCATTAGGTTCTAATTCCTTGTGGGTTATTTGGATGCAGTATTTCAGATTAACCTTTTATAGCAGAGAAGCCAGCTATAAAATCTGAACATCTAAGTTTGCATTTTGTTCATCTCTCTTTTTTCAGAGTTCTGGGTCATAACCAAAACTCCACAGGTAAAACCAAGAGTAAATGCCTCTAAAATTTAAACATTTTCTTAGCAGCTGTTTGGTGCTAATGAGGTTTCAGTGTCAAGTCATTCTGAACTAAAGCCTTTTATTATATGCTTCCATTAGCCTGTGCCTATGTTCCTTTCTGCACGTAGAGTACAAATATAATTTTCAGTCCTTTCCAACCATACTTTTGAACACCAAGCACACCTTTAAAAAACAGGAAAAAGATTAGTTGTCATTTCAAGGTGAGTTTGAAGTTTCCATGAATAGTTTTCATGTTTGCATGAACAGCAGCTGTGTACATAAATGCTTTGAAATAGCTAAAAGCTCTAAACTAATTAAGATTTTCCCATTGCAAATACCCATTTTAGATTTGTTCTGCATTCTTTCCTTCACAGAGAGGAAAAGGTCCAGCTCAAGACTTAGCTTCTGGCCACAGAAATATTTACTGTTTCAACAGCCTTTCAATTCCAAGGGAGTGACATCAGCACTAGCACTTTGCAAACTTTTAGTCTAATTCTCAAGCAGAGCTCCATGCTCACAGATATGCCAGTCATAACATGACATGCTTTCTCAGAATTTGTTCCAGATTTATTTGGGCTGTGACTGGCCTTAATGCTAGGAAAGATCTTTTATCTGTCACGTACTGTACAACCTACAACACTCAAGAAAATGAACTTTTCAGTACACAGCCCAGCTCCTTAGAGAACTGCCTGCTCGTGTTAAAACTCCAGACACAAAGAAAAACAAAAATATACTCTAATTTCAGAGAATTACAGAAATATATATTAGAAGCTCTTTCTGCAAGAACAAACCTAAACCTGCAGATTCCACACTGCAGCTGAGTCACAGAAAGCAGGACCTGAGGGGATGTGACACAGTCATGGAGTCCATCCTCCTACACTGAAACATAATCATCTATCCCTAAACCATTCCTTAGGGATGTCTGCCTAGCCCAGTTTAAGAAATACAAAACAAAACAACCAAATAAACAAAAATCTCCCACCCTGAGACCGTGACAATCTCAAAACTTCCTTGGCTAAGCAGTCTACCACAACATCTAACTCCCCCCATCACTGGGAAGATTATCTCAGCTTTCCCTGCTGCGCCATAAATTACTACTTCTTTCCTGCACATTCACCACCGGTGAGCTCATCACCACTTTCTTTGTTCACAACCAACCTTTCACATACTTGAAGGCATTTATTATTTTTGAACGAAGCAAGTCCATTTCTTCCATACCTCTATTTATCAGATCACAGATTTTGCTTACTGCTGTCCTCCGGAATGTTTTTTAAATTGGCCTCCATCCCCCTGAAGATGCAGTACCAGTCCTGGCCACCATACTCCATCCAAAGCCCAAGCAGCACCAAGGAGCAACTGCTGTTACTCTTCGTCTACAGAGTAACTTGAATCTTGCTTTTTGTAGCCTGCTGTACCTCTCAGAACTATGGTGAAGAACTACCATATAGTAAAAAAAAAAAAACAAGTTTGGGAAGGACTGGTTGAAACGTAGTACTTTCTCAATGTCATGATCCTTTTCTTTCAAGGCCACTTGAGATCTCCTCCTGTCTTGTCCTTCTTCCCTCCCCCTTAACCCACCAAGCACTCTCAACTGTATCACAGCTGATATGGACTATAATTTAATAGGCATCAATCCTTATTCATCCTTCAAGTTCTTAATGAAAATATTGAATAAAACTAGACCTAGATTCCTGCCTTATTCAATTTGATGCATCTTTACAGTTTGCCAGGGAGGCAGCACAGGGCAGGGTCAGGGTCACGGATAAACTGCAGGGCTATGCGCCGGCTAACAGAGGTAATACTGGGAAGAGCAAATCCAGCATCACAGTGAACACACCATGTCCTATGCAACTCTTCTTGGCACCACTTCCACAATGGGCAAAATGGGCAGCCCTTTGTGACAGAAAAATTTATATTCAAAACAGTCAACCACAACATGCTAAAATGTAATACACTACGGAAGAATATTAATTAACCCTAAAAATACCCAGATGAGATTTCTAAATATTAAATATTTCTGCTAATTACATGACAGTTAATAAAAACACTAGCAACAAACAAGACTGCAGCTCCATGTCCAAGGTAAGAGAGAGATGTCATCCAACTTAAAGAAAAGATTCAATTGCTGAAACACGTTCTCATTCTTAAAAAATTGCTGGGCATGAGCATCTCACAGACGGTTTTCATTTCTAAAACATTTCCCACTGTTGCTGTCTGAATTCTGCTAAAATGCCTTAGTTGTTGCCTATAAACTTATCTTTCAATATTTGACCTTAAAGAACAAATCATATGTGGCTAGCAAAAAAATCAAGCCACTCCCTAAACAACAGACGGCAAACAAAATCAAACCCTGGACAAACCCCAGAAACTTACATTTCCAGATCTCAAGTAATTAAAAAGGAAATAAATCTCTAGGCATCCTGACTCACTGGAACATAAAGCAAGTGAAGTGCTTGCACCAACGCCACCGTAATTCAGGCATGAATTTAATCACGTGTTTCAGAGATGTCCTGGCCATAGTCCATGTCTATTAACCTGTGAGTTCTCCCTTGGCTGCTTCAGTATTCTGCTGTTTGGGCAGGATACTCCAACGTACCTGGAGTGCGAATTCACATCATATAGCTTGCCTCTGCTTCAAGCCATACTTCTTTAACAGCAGACACCCGCTATCACATGGATAAGCATCAGATGTTTTCACATCAAGCAGTTGTGGAAGCACTCAGATATATGTAATGAAGTTACTTCTGCTAAAATGTGTTTTAAAATAAATGTAAGTACATCCAATCCTCCCTGTTCCCCTGTATTGTTTTGATGCATATTTTTAGTTGAGATGAAGCAAGTTAAATAAGATCAGTAGTAACCTATAAGGGAAATGAAATGCTGGATGCAAGGGACAAATGGAGTGTAAGTGACATATTGGGTTTGTTATTTTCTGCTTCTTTGCTGCTACTGCAGGAAGACAGAAATAATAACTCCTACTTTATTGGCTAAAGATCAGAGTGAATTCCTACTGTGAACACAGTCGGTCCATCAGAAGGCAGAAAAGGGCTTTCTTAGTTAAATACAGCAACCCCCCCATCTCTATCACATACATTTTACATCTTAAAAAAGCACTTTGTACATCTCTCCAAGAAGATAACAGAGGCAATGCAGTGCATATGGCTGCAGCTGGCTGGTTTTGAAGGAAAACCAAACTAAACAATGACATAACCCAAAGAAACAGAGAAAGCCCAAGCTGAATGTGATGGAACAACAAACTGCTTACACACAGGACCTCTTCCTGGAGTGCTCCCTTTTGTACTTTTGACTTGCTTAAGCTTATCTTCTGTGTCAAAATATTTTTACTTTATTTTCAGCAGCTTCCCTTCTGCTATCCTCTAGGCGCAGCCCACAAGCTATGTGGGTTTGAGAAGACAGCAAAAGCTTTGCAAATAAACAAGGGCTGGCGGGCAGCAGCCACCCTTCTGTCTTCTTGTCAATACACTTTTAAAAATGGCATAGCTGAATCATACAAAAGTAGATAACCAAAACCAATTATTTACAATTCTGCTGATTTTTACTAGCATAATTTAAACACTACAGGTTGCAATTTCAAAGCACACTTTTAAGTTATGCTGGCATAGACAACACTCCTGTTTGAGCATGCAGGCGAGCATGCTCAGGTGGAGATATGCTGTGTGGTAATGCCTCCTTATTCTGGGAAACCCTCATATGTGTGACAGCTATGAACATGGTTGAACCTTTGCAGCTAAAATTCTTCAGCCTCTCCAGGTAGATCTAAATGTTACTTTTCTCATCCCAGAGTTAGAAAAGGATCATCTTTTGGCCCCAGGAGGGACATAAAGCACTGCTGAATGAGTTGTACGCTGAATTTGCACCAGAAATGGCAGCAAGCAGCTCAATACCACCAGTCAGATCAAGCAGACTTTGAAAATAAGTTGTTCTTCTTTAGTCTCATCCCTTCTATACGAGCATTAGATACCACTACCCAGTAAGCACACTGCAGTTCACCAAAATCCTTCAATCCTTTCAAATAAGGAATTATTTTAATCAATCATTATTCCTTCATGCACCCTGCTTAAGGTGCAGGAAGGTACCTAATGATAGTTGAGAGAACTGTTACAATGTAGGTGAAATAATTTGGTTTTCTTCATTTTTTAAAAAAATATTACCTCTCTTCTTTTTTGACTGATTTTCTTTTGTCACTTCCGATTTGCTTGGATATGTAACTTTACAAAACAGTTTTCTGCCTGTTCTTGTGTCATTAGAGCCTTTCATTTCTAACAATAAGAATTTTTTATTTGACAAAGGAGACTGAAAGGCCCTCCTAAAATTCTTCTAGAGCTGCTGACTCCCTTTCCAGATGATAGTCTGATGCTTCATTCCCACTACAAACTTTGCCAGTAGACACTAATCTTTCCCTAGACACAATGAAGTTCTTCAAAACTGTCTCAATTTTCTATGATAACTGGGATACCTTACCTTTAATTTCTTTCATTTATTTGTGTACTGCTTCTTCTTCCTCCCTTCTTGGTTCTCCTCATTCCATGTGACCACCTGTCCAGCCTTCATTAGTATTCAAGAGCCAGGGTACAACGTGACATGGCAGCCTCTGTCAGCCCTCTCAGTCTGATCACCCAAAAGGAGAAGTAACTTTTGCAAAGATCACCACCTTACTATTATTGTTACTCCAGGCTGTCACAAGTGACATGTTCATAAAAGCCCTAAAGGTCTCTCCAGCCCAAGGCAGGAGGAGGGGATGCCTAACTGTGCCGCCAAGATACCCACATTTCTTAAAATGTAAAAGGCCTCAGTAATGATTGCCAAAAGACATCTGATGCCAGCTGTGAAATGACATTATCTGGCATTTACAGAGGCAAGATTTCCCCTTGGAAAGAAAAGGCTCCCTTCAATCATGGCAACTGACTCTCAGCTGCTAGGCAAAGCGAGAGCCTGCGCACCACAAATACGAACAGTGAAAGGAGTCTCACAACTTCTCCTTATACTGATGAAAAGCACAAGTTTGACAGGAACAAAAATTACAGTCTTCTCTTCCTAACCGGGTCACTGATGGCTCTGCTGCATCCCACCACCAGCCTGAGAAGCAGCAGCCAGCATGGGCATGCTTTTGTCTCCATCACTCTTCGGTGTCACTTCTGAGACAGACACAGCAGATCCTCCCATGGCAGAGGTGAACCCCACACCCTCTAAGAACTGAGGCGGAAAGCACAAACCCTATCAAACATAGAATTTGACAAGTCTTCAGTGTTACCAGTCTAGGGTGACTGCTGTCCCATGATGAATGGAAATAATTTTCTTTGAAATAACTATCCCCAGTACAGGGGGACAACTGTATCAGTACTGAATCCAAATAAAACTTGCTTTGTCTTGACTTTCAAAATTATGACCATAAGAGAAATGGCCAATAAAAACCTTTACTAATCTGCCCATTATATACAATAACAGCATTTTTCTGATCAAACACAAACCTATTAAAAATAACCTGCGAAACTGCATATTTGCTCAGAAAAACAATCAGACAGCAGAGCCAAAACAGACTCCATAAGGACCTCCAAACTCAGTTGGGATTAAACAGAGCTCCTCAGCCAAAATTAACAACCTCTTTGGCAATGGACCTTGTAACGCAACTGAGTGTGCTACAACAGTATGATGGATTTTCCAGCGTCAACCTACTGGATGGCTGCAGAGTCACAACATTTTTTGAATGAACCCCAACCTAGCTTTTTTGTTAGCAATGCAAATTACTGACCTCTCTTTTCCAGATGAAGACTATGAGATAATCAGATTGCAGTGACTGGTGGAGGAGATCACAGTAATCCAGGAAATCAAGGAACATTATTTTCTTTCCACTCAGAGATGAGGAATACTAAGAGCTTCCAACCCACTCTTTAAACTAACTCAAACATCAATAAACTGACAGCAGAACAGAAATAACTTCTTTCCCTCAAGACAGACAAAAATCAATTTACTCTACTAATTCCAGCCTAAACTGTTTTGCAGTCAAATCTGAATAATGAACTGTATATGAGCTAGAATTATATTAAACAGAACATTCAACAAATATCAGGCGCTGAATTCCTACAACATGAAAGTAAGAAGAGGCTGACATGATGTTATCAGTGCCTTCCCATGCCTGTGAAATGCTAAGAATGTTTAAAAAAAACCCTGACCTATCATGTCTGTACCAACTGACTACTAGTGAGCTGGAAAATCTGCCTGTGCAATTAGGAGTCCCATATGGGACAAGGGCAAAACAGAATCTGGATATTTGCAAAACCAGTTTTGCCACTGAGAATCTTTCCAAACATTCAAAATATTTTGCAGAAATATCCACCTGATTACAGCTCGCTGGGAAGGCTTCAGCAAAGCTACAGGAATTTCAACTCAATCTGGATTTCATTGCAAAGATGAAATTCAGGCAAAAGTCACATGAATCACAGTAAATCAAAGCAGCTGCCTCTGAGCACACCTCCCTACAGAAGAAAACAAAAAACCCCAAAACACACACACACACAAACCCCCTCAAATAAAAAAAAAAAAAAACAAAACCAAACTGGGGGGGGAACCCATTCAAAAAAACCCCCTCAACCCAAATCCCAGAAAAAACTCCAAAAAAGAAAATATAGTGAAGTTCACTAAAACTTCTGAAATCAAATTCCAGCCTTCCTCAGAAAAGGAAAACTAACTGATGGGTTTTGAAGCACAGTTAAAAAGAGTTACATAAACAAATTACATTAACTTCAGTGGGACACAAAGTTTCACTTCACCGCCTTTGCAAATCCAGATGAATATACAGCTGGACATTCTTCAGAACATCTGAGTATACAAATCAGGGTTGTTCATTAAATTATTACACTTAAAGGTATTTTATTTTTTATACTCCAGAGGGAGGAAATGTTCTTCTACCTCTTTCCTATAAATGCCCTCTCTCCCTTTTGGCTCAATGTTCCAGATATTGCCAAATAAGGGAAGTATAGTTCCCTTCCTTTGTTGGTGGTCCACGTTATCTCTTCTTAACTGGTGAGAATACACTGTTTATCTTGCTCTGAAGCTATGAGACCTTCGTGTAACTCTTCTCCCCAGCACAGTTATTTAGTCATTGAGCATTTGAGCAGGAAAAAAAAATGTACTTACTATGGTTTTTCTTTCTGCGGGTTGGATATCTATAAATTACGTAAACTGATAGAAAAAAAGACTCAGATTTCAGTCTTCTGGATTTGACTGTCAGTTGCAGCAGAAGCTGCAAATTCTTGAGATAATATGAAGATTCTCTGGGGGAACAGGTTGTGCCTTACGTCATTCAGCACTGACTTCCTGATAAATCACACAGCAGACAGCTTATCCAGCTCCCCCTGCCAAGGAGGTCCTGCTGGCAAATGAGACAAGGGAGGAATGAAAGCAGATGAGAAAAAGAGTATCAGTCTACAGGGGTTGGTCAGGATTGTGGAGAAAAAAAAAAAAAACAAAAACCCAAAAAAAACCCCTCAGGGAAAAACTCCAGCCACTACCAAAAGTGTTTTAAAGTTACCAGTAAGGTCAAAGGAGAGTCCTGGATCCAGATCTGTCCACTCTTTACTAGATAAGCCCTATGCTTTCCCATGTGGACTTTGAGCTGTGTTTCTAGCAGCCTGGCACACTTACAAAGTTTAAGGAGCTTCAGCCAAGCTTTATTTTGTCTGAGTTTTTGTGACAAGACAGAAAAATGTCACCAGAATTGTGGTCACCCATTCTGCCCCTTTATCCCTCAGAGCCTTGGGTGCCCAAGAGACCAACTCTCATAATACCTTATAACCATGCTGGATCACATGTATTCACAGCTACCCTGATGTTTTGTTCACATTTCCAGTTACAAAAAGTCTGAATAAAAACAAGTTTGACTCATTTAAAAGTAGCTGACACTGAAGATGGGAGAATATTGTGTAACCAAATTAAGAGGTGATGTTCCCATTTAGCTGATGAAGAAAGTACTTTAACAACTTCTGGTGCCTAAGTTATGAAGCTGGTTCTTTCAAGAGAAGTGCATAAATATAGAGTGTGACTATCCCCTCTCTCCCAGCCCCAGCTTGCAGGGCTCTGCTACCGAAGCAAAAAACAGAATGAACCAACATGGTGTGAAACAAGGTAGGACAGCCATGAAATTCAGGCTTCCCATAAACTTTGGTTTTGCTCTTTTAGAATGGATATAGCAGGAGAACACCACCACACTAGTGACAGTCCAACATTCAGGCAAGATTTCATAGGCTGTAAACTCTTGGAAATTATTTTGCACACAGAGGATGTCTAGGAAAGAGTTGGTCAAGATGCACTAAAAGGAATGACCCACAGGCACCTCAAAGCAAAACACGGATGGGTTTGGAGCTCGGCAAAGCAATGGCTGAGGGAAAGAATACATTAGCACTGGGCATGGAGTTGCTTTTCAGCACCACTCGAGATATTTAGCTTTCATCTTTCTCCATCGAAGCCCCATGATGCAAGTCAAGTTTCAAGGCAGCAGAGGAAACTGAGGTTTGTTTTTTTCCCTCAACACAGTGTTTTTCTTGGTGATGCGGGATAAACATTTTAGTAATTCTTTTTGCTGAAGAGAACTCATAAATTAAGCCTGATCTGAATAAATTCTTGCATGCATACAGATTGACATGACCTTGGGAATGCACCTCAACTGAACCCTACATAATGTCAGTATTTTTCTAATATATTAATCAGTCTATATAGAGCTCACATAAGTGGTAACTTTATGTGACAAATATTCTTTGGTAAAAAATCTATGTGCCCTCATAGCTGTTTTGTTTTCTGCCTGGATGAGCAATTTCACAGCCTACTATATTAGAGAAAATACAAAAGATAAAGAACTTTCAAGAAGCAGGCGTATTTCCAAGTAGAAACAAAAAAACCCACAAGCTCAGTCATGATGTGAGAGATAAGGTCAAGACACAAGAATATCACACTGGAAATTCCCTGGTGTCACAAATTAACTGTAGTTTCACAAGTTCAGACTTGTGCCTTAATTAATGCATCCTATTTCCTTTCACTTATTAAAACTTAAAAAAAATCAAGAGCATGCACACACACAATATATACCTCTAATCAGGTATAAAACTAAACAACTAAGCCCAGTAGTATTATTTCCTAAAACTACTAAAAATGCAGCAGCAATACTATTTAGATTTCATACATGATGATGATCTATACTCACAAAATTCAATACATCTCTGTTTCCATTAAATATTATTTACATTACTTGGTATAATACTAAAATTCACATAGCCTGAGAGATGTATTTTAGCCTTCAGAGTGGTTTTTTCCACATTCCTACTAAAATCAGTGTGACAGTTTTGATGGATTGTCTTCAGGAGACAATCATGTTAAATAGAAGCAAATACATTCCTTTGGAAACTAGGGAAGCTGCACCTACACAGGGGTATTTTGTATGCCAGCAGAACCATTTATGATAAATTTTGTCCACAGAACATTTCTAAATCAGTATAACACGGGTTTATTAATATGTACCAAATCATCAGTACCTGGCTAAAAGAACATGTAAGTTTTTGTTTCTCAGCTTCTCTGCACACATGGACCAGAAGTGATGAAATTAGTCTTTAAAGGTTTTAAATCTATAGGATAAAATGTACATACATACATAATATATGACCCAGTAAGCTTTTAAAACAGATTCAGAACCAAAATAGAGAAGAATTGACAGGATCTAGAATGAGTAGGTAGAGGAACTTCACCTGGCTCCTGCCTGCATTGAATCACAGCTCCCTCAATTTCCCTTTAATTCACAGGCTCTGGATTAAAAACAAAAAAAAAAAAAAAAAAAAAAAGGAAAAAAAACCCCAAAAAACCCCAAAACCAACAAAAAGCCCCAAAACCGCAACAAACCAACAGAACACCTTGATTTAATTGAAAAGCAAAAATAGGCCCACCCCCTTTTCCTAAATATATTTAAATGTTATAAAAAAAGAGAGAGAGGGAGGTAGCAGGATAGGGTCATATCAAGAAAGTGTCAGCTCTATTTTTTCATACATTGTCACGCACTCTGAGTCATGTACCAGCAGCTTGCAGAGCAAAACCCCACACAGCTCAGGGATACCTGCTGGTACCAGTTCTTAGCAGCATCAGCCCAGGCTAGCCATACCAGTCAGATTTACTTCTTCACTTCAGAACTGCTGGTTTGCAGAGTTCAGTACATTTAAAACATTTTTTTATTAAAAGCACCATAGTTAGAATGTCCTGTGCTACGCCAATTTTCCATGTGTTCTTGAACCATTCACCTCAAAGAAATAAGCACACAGAGCTAGCCACATCATCTGAGAAACATCTATCAGCAATGCAGACAGGAATACAAAGCAATAGTTTTCACTTCTGGGAGTACCTGAAGGCTGCTTCAGTGCACAAGATCAGAAAAGCAACATATTTGAGTTTTTAAGCTGGTTGTACACATGTGACAATGGTACTACAAAAGTTTATGATCTATGTATAGTCTACAGCAACTCTTCAAACTATTAAATCATTCTAATACTTTCTTCTCCATTCTCCATTTGTAAAGAATGCCAATGCCACGTGCATGGAATCAGCTGCTCAGAGAAGCAAAGTGGACACCAAGTCAGCTTTCCCCACTTTGCAGATCTGAAAAGCAAGTCTGCTTTTCAAAACAAGAGTTGGACAAGTTCACAGACAACAAGTCAACAAAGGACTCGGCAGGACTAAACCCTCTATTGTGCCCAGCAGCTCTGGAGCAGGGAGCGGGGCTGGGCTTGAAGGCTGTCCCCCAGCAGCATCTCCATCACCTGCTGAAGCGAGACCACTGAGCTAGATGGGCCTCTGCTCAGATTCAAGAGGCACAAATCTTCTCAAATCACCATGAAAAAACCCCATTCTTTACGGATGTCTACATAAAGTTGCATGCAACGCCCCCAGCACCGCCTCCCTGCCCAGGCTAGGTCTGTTTATTCTGGCACCCAGTTCCCAGCACCCACCCAGCTCCTGGACAGGATGCACATAACAATCCATCTGCCGCTTTCTACTTTTACCCATTTCAAGTGTTTTAGTTTTAGCTATCTTAGGTTCTTCAAACTTCGAGGATTAAAAAAAAAGAAAAAAAAAAAAAAAGATCTTATCTCATTTGAAGGAAAAAAGATGTTTTATTAGCAAAAATATTGTCAGAAAGCTCAAAACTGCTCATGTTCCCACAGTACTTGCAGCCACACACAAAACATCTCAAACTACCAGATCACTACATGACCAAGAAGTGAACCACTGAGCGCATAAGAAGGAAGTGACTCAGACTGAAATTCATAAAGGACAGCATGAATGGGACAGGATTTCCTCTTACAGCTCTTTTTACATGGCAAGGCTCCTTCATTAAAATAAAACAAAAAATCAGCCTTGCTCCCTCCTCTCCCATTCAGTTTTTAAAACAGCTCTGCAGAAAAGCTACTGCATGGGATTTTAAATCAGAATCCCTACATCATACTTCTAAGTTTTCAGCCTGTACAAGATGCCACCCATCCTATCAGAAGAGGCACTTAGAATAGTTGCTAACTTTTCAGACAATTACAAGCCATCGGTTTTCCTTTTTTTGCCTTAAAATATGTATTTCCAGCATCCAACATAACTAAAAATCTTTATTTACAAGAGCAGCTCCCAATATAAAGACACAATTCTGGCAATGAGACAGGGTAGAGGAATTGCACTTATATCCCCACAATAAAACTGCAATTTCCCTACAAGAAAGAGGTTGTGATGATATGTTATAGGGCCAGTGCAACAGAACCACCAACATACTTTTACTTTACCATTATGCTGTACATAGCACACAGTGGCAGAGAGGAACACATGCTGGATACACAATTAAAGAGGTGATGGAACTAAGAGTACTCTGGAGTCCTTCATTTTAGTACTGTGGATGATGCTACCACCCCATTTTTTCCATCAGTGCTGAATCAGCTTTTCAAGAAATCCCTGGTTCTTTTAATATTAGAAGGAGACAGTAAGTTATTGATGTATGGCAGAATTTTCCTTGACTACTTACTGAAATGTCATGGAGATAATACATGCAATGAGTGTACGTTTTGATGGAAATGTACATTGTTAACTTAAATATCTCATGCCCTTTGATTTACACCAAATCTTTTCGGGGAAAAAAAGTGTAGTTGTCCTTGCACTGTACACAGGACATTTTCTTCAATATTAATGTTACAGTACTCTGTAAAAATGGGGCTCAGTAGGAGCAACACACCCCTCAAAGAAATTACTACCAAGAAACAAGAAACAGGACAAGCATTTGCTTAAATACAGGGGTAGCAGATCCAAGAAAGGAAATGCCTATCTTCCATTTCCCCATCACATTGTGCATATCATGTTCCTCTACCAATTAAAACAGACATTCAAATTGCTTTTCAAAGTGTTGGCTCAGGAGTGGCTGGGACCGCCAGTGCACACCCAGTACTGGGCGAGACGCCATCTACCAGGGGCAAGCGCCTACCCATGCTCCCAGCACCAAGGCAGCTTCCAACACTTTGCTTCCAAGAAGCCCAGTCCAGAACTTAGGCTGTACAAGTGCCTGCTCCAGCTGTGTACAGGGCTCCCAAAGCCCACTTCCTGGCAGGCAGCACACCAGCATGACTTTCAGTGACAGCAGCTTGTCAGAAGCTGGCTCACTGGATTGTTCTGACATCCAACCACCTAAAGTAAGCATGCCAGCTACCATTACACACACACACAAACCCCAACCAGATATGAAATTATATACTTTAAAACACATCACAATCCCAATTAAGAAATGCATGTAAATAAACCCTCTGGTTCTGCTTCACTTTATGTTTTACTCTAAATCACACATTCCTACTTGCGTCTCATGAGTTTTCTAAATACTCTTATTCTCTATGTATTTTATATACATATATATATATATAAAATAGCTTTTCCAGGCTATTCAGCAACTTCAGAAGCAGCCACATAGCACCATCAGTTTTTTAACTATTAGCAAGCTTGAACTGATACACATCCATGGAACGTGTAAGTTGAAATGCACTTGCTGCTTGCTGTTTCTGACACATTCTTTTTCTTGGCTATTCTAAACACACTGTCATCTTAGCAACGAGTGAAAAATTACCAACTGTTCCCAGACTGCTTTTAACTCTCACCCCAATTTACCTGTATGGCCATGATAATCAGGCATCAACCAATAAAACCCCAAATAATTCAAGAAGAAACAGAGAAGGTAAAATGTCCTGGGTCTAATTAGGAGCTAATAAATACTAAGTGGGAACTTATTTTAGGGCATTGTTTGGTGGGAGCCCTTACAAAACCTCTGTGACAACCTTTCTGCAGAAATATATGTATAAGGTATACATGTATGACTATAACAATAGGCTTTGATGTGAAAAACCTCAAATTTGAGCCCACAGTATTTTTCATTTCTTTTAATATGACGAAAATTCTCCTGTTCCTGCTTTGGCCATATATTTGCTGTAGAGCACTCTGACAGTCGCATGGGCTGCCATCTTTGGGCGCAGATGCAGAACCTGTTTTTAAAACACCAGTGAGGTGGATTTATCAGGAAGGTGGGACAATTGATGCTTATTTCCACCTTTTCCTCTTATGAACTTTTTCCACAGTTTGGGGGAAGACTCTTGTCACTTGCTGTTCCCAGTTTTAAGGTGTTCTCTGTCTGACAGACTGGATGGGCCATCACCCTGACTTCACCAAGTTTCTTGGCATTTTAAGAGCGCTCATGCTTATCAGCTGGAGCACAGCAGACTACACCAAAAGACAAAAAATTAGACAAACACAAGGGCTGCAAGAAATCCTTAAACTAGATGCTTTAAAATTAAATCTGGATTATTTTAAAAGTGATTATCCATGCTGACTCAGTACCCACAGAAGCTATATTGAGTGGTTCAGCTGTTAAGCCTATACCATACTTTATTCCAGGTCTTTCATGCAGGTACTCCGAAACACCTCATGTATTCCCACCATGAAGTAGAGAAAATAAAAATAGCTAAACATAAATAAGAATATTAAGGGTCACATAAGCTGACTGACAAGAAATAATTACGAAGTCTAATGCAGTGATTCATTTTCTTGGATTAAAGCATTCCCAAATACAGCTCCTTGCCAATTCTAAAGACCCCAAAGCATGGCTACAAGTTCTCATTCCTTAGCATGCCAGCAGCATTTTTTCCCCCTTCAACTGTCAATGAAGCTACTTTTCATGAGTATTCATCTCAGGTCTCACAAGTAAAAGTACATACCAAATAAATATACACAATATATAGGTAACTGAAAGCCTATGTTTTATGTTGTATACATAAATTCACACAAATGGTTTCAAAGTGTGCCACATTATAAACAACCTAGATGTGCTGGGCCTAAGCTTGCTTGTTACATACAAGTTTGTCCAGCAAGCAGCAGTTTTAGCAGTCAGCAAAGAGACAGGCAGAGAAGAGAAAGGCTGAGAAGTATTAACAGATTATAACAAGTTACTGAGCTAAATATAGGTAGAACTGGCTATGTACAGAATGGGTCACGATAAATGAAATTTAATTAGATGAATAACTTAATGTTTTATTGTAAAGTTTCAAATTTTTAAATGGTATGCCTCTGAAAATATTGAAGGACATTATTTCAAAAGTAGACAGACTTATTTGACCACTAATTCCAATGGCTAAGATTAACCAATTTTTTCTCAAAATTCTTCTGTTTCAACTAACCATACTTACATTGAACTTCCACATAAATAATCTTGGTTTTTTCAGCAATTATCCCTAAAGTTTCTAATAACTTTACTGCATTTACCCAGGAGATGCAAAGTAGCAATATCTAGTAGTCAGGTTTTGGTTATAGCTCAACTGTCTATAAGGATTTTTGTGAAGAGTCAAGAACACTGGCACGAAATGCAAAATAAAACCAAGAACTTGGCCATAAAATGAACTTCTTTCCAATAGATAAAAAGAGAATGATGCTGCATCTAGCAGAGAGTAGTCAAGAAAGCTGGGGAGGCAACAAGTTCATCTTACGAAACAAATATAGCATAGCAAGCTCAACATTTATATTTAAGTTCACACTATATTAACACTGTCTTTATATGTGGGTGGCAGTGTTTTTTGGCTTAGTTACTAAATCCAAATACAGGCAGTCATAAGCCGGAAAGGTGCAATAAAAAGGAATTAAAAATAAATAAAACTGTGTTTACCATGTGGGTCTTGTTCATTTGACTTTGGGCTGCTTCTTGCTCTGCGTTCCGGTTTCTTTACTACTGGAGCCCCACCACCACCGCCTCCACTGCTTGCTCCATTGTGACTCTTTGCATAGCCATTATATACAGTTGTGCAGCTGCCTATATGGCTTTTGTAGATGGATGAAGGAGGACTATTCAGACGGTTCTGGCGATCAATCTGCCTGTCTTTGAGTTTTTTGTGCTGTGGTTTGCTGTACTGATCTTCCCTGGTAATATAGCTGGACATCCCATATAGTGGTATGATTTCTGAAACAGAAGAATTCACCCACATTAACTCAGAACAACAAAATCACTGATTTTTTTTTTTTTTTCAGAAACTTAAAGTCCTGACCATCTCTAAATTAAATTACTCCAGATTTTTCCGTTGTCAGATGTTACAGCAAACCAATTTCTTTTCTTGAGAAAACTTCCCTGAAGGACTGACAATTTTTTAAGCATGCTCCTTTGCCGGTAGGATATCATAACTCTTTGGATGTGTAAAATACCGCAATTAGGGCGATAGTTTTTCCTTTTTTTAGTCTTTGTGTTTCAAAGGACAGAGATTTCAAGCAAAGATCCAGGAAGACTGCTATTTAGGAAAAAGCCTTCAGAAGTTGACAGCAATTTAGCAGTTTCTTCCCCAGCACCTGACTGGACAGAATAAGCTGAGGTGCCCTGGTTTCAAGCTGCCATCAGTGATTACATGCAATTTAATTTCCCAGTATAAATAGACTTCACAATCGTGTCAACTGGGCCTGCCTAGGGAGAGACACACAGGATGAAGTAGAAGCTTTGGGTAAGTAAAACTGTATAACAAAAGCTTGAGAAACATTATAATATGTATGCTTCAGATACACTTAAATACAAGCCCCACTTCCCTCTTAGAAGAATGACTATCTTAAATGTAAGAAAGGTCAGATTTCAGGAATCAGAACATTTTCTGCTTTTCTCTATAGTTCACCCCACTTTGAGTCTGGAGCTTGAACAAATTAATGCCCAAAACAGCAGTTTTTCCTTTGTTAGAAAAATAACAATTAATACTTGATACAGACTTCATGTATTTTCTTTTTCCTACATCCACTCAGAAGTTACTGTACAAACTTCTGAAGCAAACATCCTATCCAGCCATTTGAAGTCTTGTTTGTAGTCTGAGACTGCCGTGTATACTATAAGTTTCCAAGTTGTTTCCACTAGCCATATTTTCTTTGCTATTTCGGTGAGTCTTAGCCTTTGTCCTTCCTTATCTAGCTACACGATTCTATCTGTATTCTCACAGCAACCAGTTGCCTAAAACCAGCGAGCTGCAAATAAATTCAATCTTCATTTAAAGCATAAGCCATTGTACAGCAACTGGGAAATGGTGGATTAATACTCATTGGTACAATATACACCACTTCAACAGTTTCAGTGTCACAAGTATAAGTCATTCTAGGAAAGCAACCCAGGATTCTTGTTCTATTTTTAAGCTTAATTGCTTTCATGGTATCTCAAGGCTACAGAAATATTCAACATCTACTTAACTAGAAGCTCTATGTTCACTTTGCACACTGAGACTTTCACATGCAAGACTTTGTAAAGCAATCTAATAGACTGTACTGTTCCCTTTCAAAGGGAAAAGTCCCTTCCCTATATATCCAGTTGGCTACACAGTCCTACTGTTTTCCTGAGCTACCCACTTCCCACCCACCTAGTATAATGAAGTTAAATGTCAGCTGTAAAGGTTCATTCTTCTTGAAAATTAGGTCTGCTGGCCAACAGAAACTTCAAGAGGTAGAATCAACAGATACTTCCCCCTCTTTCTGCCTTCTCCTTTCCGTTCCAGCAAAAACTTATTTCTGGTGATATGGCTCAAATATATTCTTTAGAAAGGTTCTTAAGTCCAGGTAGGTTTGCAGCAATGTAAACCCATGAATCCTGAACTGATTTTCATGTTAAACATCTCACATGGCTTTGCAGATTACTTTTTTTTTGTTAACACACTCTTCCAGATTACACAGAGACTTATCTCCAGGGTGGCAAAGACACAACAGTGCATAGTTCAGACAGAAATATGCTTCTTTTACTCCTTTTCTTGCAATTATTTACTCATGGCCTGATTAGGATTGCCATGCTACCCTTTGGTACTGGACAATGCTTTTCAGTGATTTATTGCACAGTCTCAATCAGAATAACAAACAGAAAATGCCTGCTGCTTCTTGCAAAACCATGGGTGGGGGGCAGAAAACACATTACAGCCAGCAGGAAGTGGTATCAGGCTTTTCCCACTGGAAATTACTGTGGCAAGCCATGCTTGGATTCAGCCCTCTCTATCAATCCTCATTTCCAAGCCAGGACTCACACATTTAATCTCTGGGTTTTCTGTACAGTGTTGCATCGTGACGCAGCAAGAGCAGCTGGCATGACTCATGTTCCTAGTTTGCAGATGGGATGAGACATTTTTTCCACACTTTATTTACAAATTAAGCTAAAATTGGTCAGATTTTGTTTTCTGCAACCCAAGTGTCGCAACATAGAATTGCCCTGTGTTGCTGCACTCTGGAAGGCTGCACCCCCCTGTTCTGGATGTTAAAGAAGGAGGCTCCACCTATGCAGAGAAAGCCAAGTTTTCCAATTTCCACTCTTGGTTTCATTAGCCCCTAAAACTTGCTAAATACAGGTCTGAAATGCCAGTACCTTCCTTCCAGCTCACCTTGTTCTCCATATATTGTTGGGGGAAGATGATGCTGTGGGAAAAACTGTGGTGGCATGTCTCCAGGTCCAGTGACAGGAGGATAAAATGCTGTATGAGAGTTGTGAATAAAATGGGGATGGTGCGTCAGATATGGAGGTAAGTGATGGGTTGGAGAGATGGCTGAAGGATAGCTAGGAGGGTAACACTCCGGAGACTGGGGGGTTACCACCACCCTCCGAACACCGGTGTTGTCTTCTATCACCTGGAAAGGAAGGCAGGGAAATGAGCAAGTTATGCAGCATCTGAACCAAACATATTTTTAACACAGTAGTATTTATTGTTTCTTCTCCCACTAGAAAATGGTTGGTCCTTAGGTTTATTAATAAACACATTTCTAAAATTAATATCAGCAGAAGTAATCATAGTGGTGATGTGGCTTTTCTTGGAGACTTGGATAGCCACACTAATCACCAGGAGACTTACTACTGCTAGTGGTAATTATGTGGGTAAGAAACAAAATAACCTGTATTTAGGGAATAAGACAATTGAAAAAGGAACATAAAGCACCAAAATAAGAGTACTCATTGGGACCAACCTTACATTCTGCCCGTAAAATTCCTACCACCAATTTTGACAGAACTGTGAGTATGGAGTTAGTAACACTTGGAAATTAGCTGGCACTGCTCTTGTGGATAAGCTCTGTGTGTGCACAGAGACATGTACTCTGCAGGAAGCTGTTGACACATGTTTTCAAAATAATTGCTCTGTTCACAACAGGTATCTGTTCAAGACAACTCATGGGGCAGAAGGTCTTTCTGCTACAGAGCTAGTCTATACGTCCATGCAAATTAGCTCTGGAATATGCACAACTTGGCCCCAAATGCCATAGCCAAAGCATGCAAAAACAGATGTAGGAAGGTAGAAATGTGCTTAAGCTGAAAAATTTTTTTCAGCTTATAATTTTTCCAGAGCTGTATTTCTGGAGAACAGTCAATCAGCCAAATTTCAGCCCAGGTTTAGGAGCCAAGCCTTTCTTGAAGCTTACTCAAAAAACTTCTGCCATTTCTAGAACTTAAAAATACAAATGTGTAAGAACTACTACTATCTTTGATTCTGTGCACTGATGTGCATAAGGTAGAAAAGCATGAAGGAAACATAAGTTAGTTTTGTACAACAAAAAGGCTGTTAAAAATCTATTTTTTTTCCTACACTGACTGACACACAGATGGAATAATATATGTGATGAATGTGTTGTATGAGGTAAGTGAATGTGCATCAAGGGCATGTGCAATAAGTTGCTGCCACTCTCCACTGACTACCAGCAACCTGAGCTGTAGTTATCTACTCCACCCCGCAGGAGTATCAGCAGAAGAGACCCTTTTACAGAACCCCATGTTCCAGCGATGCTTGTCACATCAGTGTCTTAGCCTAAACCACAAATTAAAGTTTGTTAATGCAGATATACCTTGAAGTGAAGGACTGGCATGGGCACACAACTGTTTCTGCTGACCTTGGTACAAAGAGATGAGCCCTGTCAAAGTGGCAATGCCCACAGCAGCAAGCACTGCTGCCTCAAGCATCAGCTGAGCAAGTTACCATGGGGTAAAATTTAACTAGCATTAGCTGACTCAATTCCTTCCATAGTCCATGTGTGTCCTTAGGTTATATGAATTTATGCCTGCTACCATCGATGCAGACAACTTCTGTGGATTGGCTGGCCTCCTACAGGAGAAAATTTTCTGTAGAAAATCAATTCATTCTTTTGTAACTGATATTTTACATTAAAAAAAGGAAAAAAAAAAAAGAAAAAAATATGCATTGCTTCTTATGCTGCATAACCAGCACAGGAATTGTTTAGCATACTTGATCCTAACCTGTAAATTTATAACTTCAGCTAGCAATTCGTCATCTGCTAGCTTTACATTTTGAAGACAGAGTCCTCAAAGACGGCTGAACCTCAGAGATGTAGACTCTCACACCACTTTATCTGCTGCATTTTCTGGCCTCCCATCTCTTTTACTGGTTTTCAACTGTTTCAACCTCCACAGCATCTTTATGCTGGTACCAGGTCTCAAACCTGCACTCTGAAACCTGGAGAAGAGAAAAACCCTTTTCCATTCAGCAAATATCTGAAAACCAGAACCACTTATTTAGGATGGTGCACAGAAGTGCTCAACTAAACTCTCTGAGGCTTGGATCATGCTCTAATTTGAGACAGCAAGTTCTTACATCCTGATGTGAAAAGTTTTCATTATGACTTTAACTAGTCTAAGCCTCAAAGAAAACTTCAGCCTTCCAGGAGGGTACAAGCTCTTACCGGTGCATCTAGACCAGACTACATGTGTATTTTGTTCTGTACTGAAAGATTAATACGTTAAGGAACAGATTTAGACAAAAATCTTGCACAGTAGCACCACATAATGTAAACCATATTTAAAATTAAAGATTCCTCTTCCTGACCTATCTTCTAGAGAGCAGGGAGGAAAGCTCAAAGTCCTGTCAAAGACCTTTCTGATGAAATCATCCTGCTAGATGAGACTAAAATGTCAGCAGTAGTGAGAGAAAAGATGGAGATGAAGAGATAGAATAGAATATTTCAATTAGAAGGGATCTACAGTGATAATCTACTCCAACTCAAAGTATGTACCAGCCTTCCACATGACTTCCGGCAAAAAGCTAAGAGACTAGTATCTTTTATTCGTTTCCTCCCAGGCCACAAATGCTAACAGCATTCCTGCTACTTCATGCGCCCATGCTCCAAATGAAGGCAAAAAACACAGGAGACCCTACGACTTCATTTCCCTATTCTACAGGGCATTTTCCTCCTAAACTTACAACCACGTACAATCTTTAAATATGGTATTCAGTCCTTAACAGTCCATTAAATTGGCAATGCAATGTATCATTTATTATATGCATTAGATAATGACAAAACCAGCAAGGGTTAAGTCTGTAGATATCTCCTGATTTATAGAACTTGCAATGGGTAGACTGTATTAGTGCCATTTTGGGAGATGACACTCTTTCAATTCATCAAAGATAGAGCAATTAGTTTTGATCGGTTAATGTAAATAAAGTAAATTTGCAGAGAGGAAAAACTTTTCTATTTAAAGAAGAAATCTGCAGTTCTTTGTATCTGCTTAAAACCGTTTGCCACGAAGATCATAAATTAATCAGGAAACACACTGTCTTCTAAACTGCCTCTACTTCAGTGCCAAGCAGCAATGAAACTGCAATCCCTGTTGAGGTCTCTGGATGCAATCAGAATATTAAAAGTGATTGGTATTACTAATTTTAGCAGTTTATATTTACAGAAAAGAAAGATCTCTGTCCTCTGGCACCTAGAGCTAAACTTTCTTTATTTTGTATACAGTTACTAGGTAAATTGTCTGTTGCTGTTATTTTTTGTGTTTGCAGGTGCAACTGGCACACTGCCTCAATAACAATATTCTTCAGCATAGTTCAGTGTATTTTTTTATTTATTTTAGGGAGCTTAATTGCTGAGTGAGGTAGACAGATGATCTTTCAGGAGAATCTGAGTGAACATTACTCATACATAATAAAATTGCCTCCCCTGTCAGTTGCCACATTTTGAGAATACCGTTTTAAATGTTATTTACTTTACATTAAGGGCATCATTGCAGCAATCAAAACTCAGTGTAACTAAAGATAATTCCCATATTCAAGGTACATCACTACCCCATGTTTTCTCATTTTTCTCCACTGAAATTTAGTACTACACAGGCATATTAATTTTGCACAGGTAAACTGTATCTATACTTTGTAAGTTTCCAGTTAAAGGAATACAGTAACTCTCATTCTGTAACACACATGTTTACTGAATGGGTATAATATGGTATTATGCAATTAACTTCCCACTTCTAAATAAAAAATAAAAAAAAATTCTTATTTCATTTAGTTTGCCAGATTCTGCAAGGACACCTGGTGCACGGCCACTGGGTGGGCAAAAACCAGTACCTAAAACTAGTTTGAAATTTCATTCATAAATCAATCTGCACCAGAAACAGTACAGAATGAGCTCACCCTCAAGGAACTTGGACGTCAACATTTTATTTATTCACTGAATTTCTTAATGATGCCAATTCAAACACGCCAGCCCTGGCAAGTTTGCATCACTATCTTTGCCATCCATCACATACAAGCCCCAATATTAAATCTGTACTCTGAACCTGGAAATTAGATAGCTGAACATCTATAATGCCGGCAAGAATGTTAGGTATTTCAAATCTAGAATGATACAGATCTTCAAGACCAATGCTCACTTTACAGTTTGCTCGAGATGAGCATGACCTCCCTTGTATTCAGAGTGTTATGATGATCATCAGGTTAAAAGAATGACTTGATTGATCGCAGTCTACAAAACACAGAGAACAGTAAGCCACACAAAACCAATTTGTGGCTAAAAGCATATGCTAGACAGTTTGGGAGAAAAACACCTCTCTTGGATACATCCTCTACCCTAAGACCAAAATCCTGATTCCCAAGGATATGATGCATTTCCTACCACTTTAAATGTAATTTAAAGACTTTAATCTTTTTAGAAGTTATAGTTTGGTTCCATCAAACGCTATGCATTTCACACAGGAATACTGAACTGCAGGACCACGGCTTGAGTTGTATAGTTCAGCTGTATGACCCCAACTTTACTTCCTGACAAAAGAAGTCTTAGCAGCACTATGTATATTTCATGCTCCAAGCAGTAAATTAGTCCTTTAGCCTCAAAATATCTGTAACAGAGATCACATATTAACAACTCTGTAAATAAAATCGAAAGTGGAGATCCATGCCAGATTTTTACGTCCAGCTACACGGGTAATTCCTCAAACTCCACTGGAATGGCTCCAGATTTGAGAGAGCAGCCCTCAGCCAATAGCCCTAAGCAAACAAGTTCATCATTGTGCTTTTTGACACTTCCATTTTTCTAGTTCTACTCATTAGAAAGCCGCAAATATTCCTTCTCTTCTCCCAAACATACACTGTGAAAAGCAGAAACAACCCATGAAGATGCCCCCAAATATAATAGCTTAGCATCCAAATCATGATCTTTAATCTTCAAATTATGCCAACACCAGGGAGCTAGAGTGCTCTGGAAGCCAGAAGAAGGCATCAGGCCACAGATCCTGATGGCAAGAAGCCTCTAATGGACATCTCAGCAAAGGGTGGGCGCACAGCCTGCCCCATATGACTCACATAGCAGGGAAGCAGCTCTGCCGGCAGCTCAGAACTAGAATGGGCATTAACAGGTTGTGTCCGGCTCCTGACAAGTCATTGGAGCTGCTCCTTCAACATTCAACATTTTGTTTGAATTGTTGACATCACACACATTAAATACAGCTATTCCACCTTCCACAGCTTCTACAGTAGTAGTACTGTTCACCAAGAGCATGGCAAGGAACTTTTTATCTCTTTTATATTTAACTAACCATTAGCCAACAAAGAATTGCAGAGACATGATCTCTGATCCGGTAGTTCATATCTGCCAGAAGTACAAAGAGGTTTGTCATAATAACTGTGTTGAACTGGCCTTTGAAAGCAAAACTATAGTATGAAAGATCTGAACTAATGGTGTGTATTTGTCTTCTATTATTTCTCTGGATTTTTTCCCACCTTGGCTAAGCCTCATCATTGGGAAAATCTTAACGTCAACAAACCCAGCGTCTACTCACAACTACCAATATGGTCCTTGAAGTCTAGCAATAGGGTTTAACTATTTTTCTGCTGCTTCCTGTGGGGCAGATCTTGCAGGGCAGGCAACCTCCTGCTACTTTTTTGCTGATCACTTTCACAATACCAAAGAGGTAATGAAGCATTGTTTTAATCCAGGGTTGCAATCACCACATAAACTACTGTGATATTTGAGGCTAATACTTGCAGCTCCAACAGGCTTGGTATAACAAAATGGAAAAAAAAAGGTATCTTGCCTTTATTTCTCTGTAGGGTCATCTGCTGTCTGCCTGACTCTTAAATGTATACTTTGGGGACAAATCAAACTCAAAAATCAAATGTATTTTGAGTGCACTGACTTGCTTTATGGCCCTTCCCTTGCAATTCTGAATTTAATTTGTTCTCATTGTTTATCATAGAGATTTTAACTTTTGAGGCAGTAGACAAAAGCAAGAGCAAATAAGGTAGAAACATTTATTACAACAAGAACTAATTTGATTACTACACACTTTCAAATGCCATGTAATACGAAGTTGCCTGAAAGGCAAGAGGCTCACTTGCCACACATAATAACACATATTCTGCTGCCTAAAACACTGAATACAGTGCTCTTCCCTTAAAACTTTACAACATACAAAAGTTATAAATTGAATATGTTACAACATATTCCAGCTTGTCAGAAAATTTTTTTCAGAAGAGGATTTTTGGTTGGGGATTTTTTGGTTAAGAAACTACTTAAGGGCTTTAGTGGAATTATAATGGTACCACACCAAAAGCATTAAAGAGGAATTGGATTCAGACAGAGATACAACTGGAAGACTTTCATCGCTCTGGTTTGTAAAGCATTTCAATTATACCCCAAGCACTCATCTCAATACAGGGTCTCAGAAGTACAAACATTTTAATAATAAAAAAGCGTTAAATTTATTTCAAAGGAAACATACGTCTTTAAAAACATTCCTTTGCATGATATGGGTCAGCTTATTAAATCAGGCAAGCCCATGAGGAGTATTAAGAATCACTGTAAATGTAGCCTTCGAAGCATACCCCAACCATCCAACCTGGGATGCTCAAGGAGCAGAAGGAAGCTAGACCATCAGCCAACCTGCTCTCTCTCCTAGAGTGGCTCACAGCGTCCTCTGTATTTGTTTTCACTCTGTTCAGAGGTTAAAATACCACACAGCAATTGCAGTATTTTGTGGGATTTAAGTATGACGCCATCCACAATTTTTCAGAATTACACAAGCTCACATTTCCTGGGAAGGAGAAGAGGTTCCAGGACATCATTTATTTTCTACTTAACAAGATGCCAAAATATATGTACCAAAGGTTCTTACACTATTCAGCAAGGATATTTGAAATACTTTGTATACTTTTAATGAAGTTTTCAGTCCATTCTAGGTCTCAAAGAAAGTGATGAAGGTACTGGATTTATTGTATTGTTGACAGCTATACTACCCTACATCAACCTTTATTTTTTTCTTTTTCTTCTTTTCTTCCTTCAGAAAGAGTCTAAGATTTACAGAAGATGGAAGGGCACATAGAAAAGCAGTAGCTGTTCAAGAGTTCCAAAACAGATTCGTGAAAAGCGTTTCCCATAGCTAGGTAGTTAAAACACATTTATTCTTGAAAACAAAGCAAACCCCAGTTCTGGATATGCTTCAGGATTTCTGCTAGGAAGATACTGAGGATGATCAGCAGCATATTTTATAGCTGCAGTGGCTCCTCTCACTTCCACTGTCTCCTATCCCTTCCAGCTGTCGTGCTTGAACTTAAAGTATCACCTAACAAAGGGAAAGAAGTTGCATATATATAGGCTCAATCTACATGCATACCATTTGCTAGTGTTATAAATAAAACTGGTATACATACCAGGGTGTGAAGGTGCACATGTATGCTCAGTTGTGCAAATGTATGTATACTGTCAAAAAAGAGGCAGAATATGAAAATGTATTACTGTTTTCATTAATATTTATAAATTAAACTTCTACCAAGTAGACCTGCCTAAATGGATTCATGCTATTGCTGTTATATAATCTTAAATCTTCAAAAAGCATACCTGTGAGATATAACCAGGAGGCACATGAATAGGGGGAATGGATCCATTGGGTGACATCATGGGAACCTCTGCTGGTCCTAACAGAAGGAAAGAAAGAAGACATTTTTTTGGTTAAAAAAAATGCACAACTGCTCAGAAAAGCCTAAAAATATCTTTATTTTTGAAGCCTGCAAGAACAAAATGAGCAGCTCCACTAATTTCTGATATATGGAAAATACCTTGTGCCATCATTCTGAGAATAAGATCATTGTTCAATGACTTTACCATATATTCCATTGAAATAATATTTTCATCATAAAACAGCTAAAACATAGACTTTATATTACCCACTGATCAACTTATACAGCATTAAGCAGTAACACAATACGTCCTTTAGCAGCCCACAATTCCTATATTGAAATCTGGTTAAGTTATTCTTGTCGAAGGCATGAGAGCAGAGAACAAAGCAGAAACTGTGCAGTCTGGAATTAGGCAACTCCCAAGGAAAGTGTCCAATTGTAGCAAAAAAAGTCACACACGTGAAAAACTATCTATCTATTTAAGAATACACAAAGACCAAATTCATTATCTCAGCTATTCAGACTAACCTTGGAATGTGGTTATACAAGCAAGAAGCTTATGGTTTCCACTCCGAAATCCCGCCCTGAAACATGCAAGTTCCATTTTGAGGCACTGAATACAAGTACAACAAAGCAAGCGCCATAACCGTTTGACTTTTGCAAACAGAGCCTCACAGCTAAAAGAAAGCCTCTAGATACATGGGAATAGTTTGCTCAATTGCTCATTGATTCAGCCGTTAAAATCAGGAACATCACATAGAGCAGTCAGTAAAATTAATCCCCAAAACATCAGACAGATGTTTGCAATGAGAGTTGACTACTTTGAAAAAGAAAAATTAATTTAATTACCTTCTTATTGGATATTAAAATGTTTACACTAACCAGTTAGCTAGTCCATTTGCCATGGTCTAACAAAACAGTCATAGTCAAACTCTTGAGAATAGCTTAGAGGACTCTGCTCCTTGTTGCTGCAAATTGAATTTCAGCTTTGACTAGCAATACAAAAGATAACTTCATAAGCTTCTCTGATGGAGAAGCCATCAAGCATCTCCAAACCATATCACATTCTAGGTATGGAAGCTAAGCACTAAAACATATGAAGGCACAGGCACAGATGGAATGTAATAGCCTTTAGGATTGACTGTTCCTAAAATTTAGGCTAAACCTAAAGAAATCCCCAACAACAAAGTGAGGCAGTCTGTTGTCTGGTATCAGCAAAACCAAGCCACAGAAAATTATCAAAAAGTCACTCCCTATTCCATCTACATTTTTATAATACCCCTCAGGCTGATTATTGTACAATAAAAAGGAACACCCAACTTCTCAAAATCCAAGTTACACACATGAATCCATCTGAGGTATTTGTATCTCCTTTGATCCTGTGTCGTTTTCTCTATCCAGTCATTTATAGTTTAATCAGCATATACTGTTTTTACTAGTCACGTCTAGATTTGAAATATGGTAATTTATCAACAAGTGTATTAAGCACATGGAAACTCCAAAGTTTTAATTAAAAGAAGTCATCTTAGGTGTGTGGTTCTGCTGCTGTTCACCCTTTCCCATGTTTAACTATGTGGAGAATTTTACCTATACTACGAAAAGGTACTATACTACCTATTGCTAGTATAGGTAAAGTATAGGCTACTTTTTAGGGTACCTTATTCACCTCATATGAGTTCCTCCATCTTATTCTATAGCTCTTTCAACATCCTTTGTTTCCTCAGATAATCAACAATTTTAGTGTGAATGGAAAAAATATTCATCATGAAGCAGTAATTGATTATGGGGAGTGAGCTACCCTCTAAATGGCTCTGTAAATGGCTCTATCTAGACCCATCAAAAACATGAAGTGACAATTGGTTTGGAATGAACTTTACAGAAATATTATTTCAGTAAATATGGGTTTCCTATCAAAAAAACACCTGCATATTTCTTTTGAGGAGTATGTTTTTTCATTTCGCTCTGAAGCTACTTTGGTCTATGTACACTGCCAAATGTTACTCCACAGTGAGTTGGACAGTGTATCTACACGTAACAGCCAATACTGGTAAACACAATAATACTTTTTGGGGGGATTCAATCCACACTGGACTGCCAAGTGTTATTCAGTTCTTCAGAATGGAACATGTCTGAGGTTATGTAAAATGAGTAGTTAACATGGTTATGCGACTCATTCCATGGCAGTGATTTCTCAAACCTGAAAAACTACATGGAAAGAAAAGGCATTTTAAAATCAAAAATCCTGAGTTCACTATTGAAGTAGATAGCAATGTATATGCTACACAAATGTTGCTTGATAAAATAAAGCATTAATGTTTAACCTGTTTCAGCCCCTCACCAAAATACTATCCTACTTACAGCTGTATTGGCCCTAGACAGTTTTTCACAAAAATAGGTACTCTGATTTGCAAACAAATTTAAAAATGGAACAGTTTTGGAGCTTCACCATGTAGACAGACTAGATACTCTCTACGCAAAAAATGAGAAACACTTTGCTTGGCAAGCCCCATATCTGTACTTCTAAGCCTTGTGCCAATTGCTCATATGGAGTAGCAATCTTCTCACAGGAAAAAATCAAACTCCCACACCGATCCCGTTGACTGTAACACTTCCATTCCAATAAAAAAAATTTTAAAAAAATCATGTTTTATCATCAAAACATACACCATGCAAGATGATTCTTAACCCTGCATATGACCCACAAACTGTTAAAGTCATTTGGGTAACAGGTTTGAAAAGAATGGCAGCCTACTGATTTGCAGCTAAATTTTGTTTCCAGTGCTTTGATTTCAAGGTCAGCCAAATGACTTCAGCATACATTATTTCATCTATCTCATCAATGGTATCAAATCAACTTCAAGCAGTAGTGAGTAAAATACAGACCTACAGCATGATGATTCCCAGGAATTACTAAAGACCATGCCCCAGTTAACACTACAACAAAACCGTATCTTTTGGGGTTTGGGTTTTTCGGAGCTTTTTTTTTTAGTACTTTTGGTTATGTCAAATTTTTTTTAACTGTTAAAAAGAACACATTTAGAGAAGAATGTTCCTCATTTGCTTGTATCCACAGGATGGATATAAGTAATATGTCCTCTAGGGACTTAGAACTTTACAAATTTTAATTGAAGCTTGTGGCTCAATATAAAACTTAATTTAAATGAGAAAAAGTCAATCCATTCTAACATGGACGATGTACACTGAAATGAGCTTGCTTTTGTACTTTTCAAATGTGTTAACCAACTGAGGCTGTCACCCGAGTTCATAATGAATCTGAGCCAGAAGAGCTTTGGCCACCTCTGCTGACAAAGCAAGAGGCCAAATTCCACCCCAAGCTCCTTCACCATAACTACAGAGCATCTCCATCACCTTCTGGAGGGATCCTTCAAAATGTGGGGGCTGGCTCCATCCAAAATGCAGGTGCAAGGAAACGATTCCTCCTCCTCTGAAATAAGGGGAAAAGCAGAGGAGGCACCAGGCTGAAGGCACTGAAGTCCATCTAGACAGGGAGGTGACAGACCACACATTTCCCCAGCTGCAAGAGCACAAAGTTTTCATATTTCTAACAAGTTAATTATTAAGGGACAGTAAGCAACTCAGCCTCTTATTGTGGCAGAGCTAATTAACAGCTTGACACCCCAGAAGAGCCTGTCCTCCTCTTCCAAGCCACATGCTCCCACTTTCATGCTGTTCTGTCACTCCTTTGACAGCATGGAAACAAATTATTTTAACCATTTTAGATGACCAAGAAGATTTTGCAAATCTATTGCCTTTTCAAGAACATCTGCACACATCATCTAACAAATTATTTTATTCCTTCTTGCACTGTGGCTTACTGTGTGAAGCTGCAGATGAAAGTAAGTCTCCCTTCCAATCTCTGCCTCCCACTACCCCTGCCAAGGGGATGCTTCTGTCTCGAAGAGATTGTCAGTCCTTCTGGCCATTTTTATTCTTTCAGAAATCATTTCACAATCTACTTGAGAAACTTCTGTCCCAAGGTTTTCAAGGCTAATTATAGCCTTGCAATCTGTGGCACTTTCAAAATTTTTGTATAAAACCAGTTTGGGCATAAGCAGGCTTTTTTCTTGTTCCCAAGTGTCCTTTTATGCAGGAATTAAAGATCACTTTATTTTAATTGGTTTTTTTCCTTATAGAAACCAAAATCTGACAATTCAGTTCCTCCAGATATAGTGATGCATCTTTCCTGTTTCTTTCTTTCCACACAGCATTATAGGGTAAAGAAGTAATTTCACTACACTGTTTTCCTTTCCTTAGTGCTTACAGAGCATTGCCTTTCTCTCTTTACTACTAAATTATGTCCACTGTAGAATATTTTTCACATCCAGCATATCAGCATATGTTTGACTCTGTGTTTCTACTGACTGTTTTGCATAGCTTATTAATAAGAGCAAACCCGACCAGGCGCTGTAATGAAGACCTTTTACTGAAAACTCTCTGAAGTTCAGGAATTTCACAACACTGTTTCTAGCAACCACATACCGACTTACCATTTCACACTGCGATATCTGCATTACCAGAGAAACACCACTTACTTTGAAATTTAAGAATCCTGTACATTTTAGTAACTAGAAACTACTGCACTAGCTAAGAAGAAAATACAATCCAGCCAGGTAAATGCATTATAAAGTTCAACAGTTACCTAGTTAAGTAATCTATGACAAAAATACTATGCCTTCCTCGGATTCACAACAAAACTAATAGCACACCTTTCACACAGGGTGCTTCTCAGGAAGTAAATCTATGGAGCAAGAGGTATGACCAAATGAAAAGGAGAGATAATTATAAAGGGCAAACTAGCCTGCTTTGCTAGAACAAATGACCCAGGGCTTGCTGACCTTGGCCAGGACTCAAGGGTTTGCATTTTCACATGGATGAACAGCTGTTCCGGAACAATTTCCTCAACGAAACAAGCACAAACAGGCTCCCTGATGCTGTTGGGAACATGTATCTTCCCCCTCCACTTGGTTACCCCCAAAGCAGCTCACGGATGAAACAAGGTTACGACAAGGAAAAAAAAAAAAAAAAAATCCTGGATCATTACACTCACCATCCTTCCTCTGCAGCAGAGGTGTGGCGAGTGTTTTTCCTAGCCTTTCGGTCAGAGCCTAAAACTGCTTGTTAGCACAAGCTAACAAGACCATTTCACAAAAACCTTTACAGCAGGATGCAAACAGCTTTCATGTATAAACAGCACCACAACTTTGAGGTGCCATTTTGGACAAAAGCTAACCCAGATGCCAACTTAACTCTGCTTGCATACAGCAAAAGGCAAACTCCCAGGTGTCTACTTCAGTTATGAGGACACAGAGTCTTAAACTGATTGCTGACCAAAATCCAAATGCTTTATCTTTAGATGAGTACAAATTTCTAGATTAAAGCAACTCCACATCAGACAGAAAAGAAGGAGCAACTTTTACAATACTAAAGTGCTAGAGGGGGTAAAATGACAGCTTTAAAGAGTATCTTTGGAGAGGTCTGAAATGTCAAAAAATCCCATTGCACTGCATTCAACCTGCCACAGGTTGAGTTGTGAAAGGTGCAAATATAACATTATCAATATATTTTATAATATGGTTAAGGTAAGCATCTAGCTCATGCCTGAAGACAGTACATAGAGAGAGAGCACTTTACATTGCTTATCCATATATGTTCATCCTTTTTTTAAAGACAACCTCACCTACACATAAGAATGTGAAGAAAAAGATGCCTACCACACAACCATTCACACTGTCCTGTTTGTTTTCTATTCAGATCACAGTTTAGCAGTAGGAAGCAATTCCTTCACTTCATCAGAGTAGAGCATTACCAAAACCCTCAAGTTTAATAGAAATGGCTCTGTGAATTTCAAAGTATGTCAGATCCCACAGCCACTGATTACTTAAATGCAAATGTAACATCTGAAAAGAAGTTATCAGCTTGACATCTCCTGGACCTGCATGGCTTACCCACTGAATAGGTACCTCAACCTGCAACACGACGTTTGAAGATGAAGATTGAAGCATCTTTGATCTAAGTAAAATGCACTTCTTAAATTCTTTAGCAACTTCTATGACCACTTTGTTTTTTAAATATTCCTTCTAAATCCTGCGACTACATTAGGAAAGGTTAAAATTATAGGAGGCCTTTACCCACTCCCCCAAATTTTCAAGTTAATTTGCTGTAAATATAGTTACAAATAAAATGTAAAAATAAAGTCATAAAAACCACATTGGTCTATTGGAGTTTCAGTGCATTATCACTACTAACATTAAACTGCATTTGATTTACATGGTCAGTACTTAGAGCCACCGGCCCAACAATAATATCCAGTCTAGAGTCTGGGTTTGACTGATGCTTTCAACATGTGCAGACAAACTCACTCAACTAAACATCAAATCAAAATACTCTGAAATCTGTGCCAAATGCATCAAGCAGGCAGCTCCTGGAGCATATTCTGCCTTATTAACATGACAGCACCTTTGCTGTTTACACTGAGACTCTTGAAAACAGTTTATTTTACTTGTATTTGCTATTTGACCAGCTACACACAGCAGGAGGCTCAAGTACATTCAATTTGGAGTTAAACAACAGTACTCTCCAGTTTAATGTAAGAACCAAGAGGTTCCCACTCAGCAGGATGGTATTTTGCAATGTGTGTTTCCCACATGTTGTATTCTGGTTTGAGGCATATTCTAGAAATAATACAGTAACTCATAAAAACAGGAAATGATAAAAAGTTTCACCAAATATGCCCTGTCCAAAGCTATCACAATACTACAAGCTGTTGCATAGCAGTAGTATTGCATCTGAATTTGAAGAGGAAGCTAAGTAAAATGCTCATTTTTATCCCCACAGAACCATGAATTAATACATTTTCAGAGGTTAGATGTTTGATGTTTCAAACACTGAGTGCATTGCATATTGAGACACTTATCCTGAGAGCATAAAAAAAAAATGTCCCTCTCCTCAGCTGCAAGACCTCACATGCCATCCTGCACCTTTGGGGTTCACCACATTTCACTAATTTAACAAGCAGAAGAGAGTCCAGACGAGATTAATGGGCTTCTTTATTAGCCTGGCACATCATCCCCATGTGCATCAGCAGCTTCTGCTCCTGCTGTGGGGCTGGAAGGGGAGCAGGAAGCACCTGGGGACAAGGACCTGGTCCCACAGCACTGGGCTGCCCTGTGCCAATGACAGAGCACCAGCAATCACCATCTGCAGCAATTAAGCTTACACGTTATGTGACACTGACAACATAAAGGTCCCTGAAGTCTTTAGAAAAGGTTAGACAAGCACACTTGCCACAGAGAATGGAGAAGGATGAGATAGATTGTTCAGGTCTTTTACTATTCTTCCACATTCCCAGGTGGGGTTTGCTACCATTTAACACTGAGCACATATATTATTCCAGAGTTTCAATTTACAGGCAACATTTTAGAGTGGAACATTTTTTTTGTGTTGTTTTGAATAGAAATGGAGTATTTTCCTGCCCTAATCTGAACAAACAAGTTGGATTCTTTTGCTAAAATAAACCTCTTCTGATGGTTGGCTCATCAGCTGCTACTGCAAAAACACTTGCAAAGACTATGTTGCAATACTTTAAGCATTGAAAATAAGCATACTCCCATGTCAATTCACCAGATGGACTACAGACTGTAAATCACAGATGTCTAGACTAAAACATAAGAGACAAACATCTGTCTAAAATCAGTTGACTTGAATGGTAAATACTGTTAAATAAATCAGGACTACTTTGGAAATAAAGAAAACAACCAGCTACACTGAAAACATCTGAAATTAATCCACTAGCACACAAGTCACAAAACAACAACCTGAAACTGGAGAGTCATTCATTACATGATGAATATTAGCTCAAGATAACATCGTGACACCTGAAGCAGAAGCACAACAGCGTTTCTATGACCCAGCACCACGTTACCCCACAAGGACTCATGAATCCATTTCCAGAACATCTGGCTGGAATGGGGTTGTTATTCTCCTCACTTCACAAGTGAAACTATGGGACAAAGAAATTAAAATGCCTGATGCAGGGTCACACAGGAAGCTTGTGGGAATGTAACTGGACACAAATCCAGAATAGGCTTTGGGTCATAAAACAATACTTAAGCCTGAATAGAACCTCAGACTGTTAAAGAAGGGTAGGGCATCACATAGAAAAATACACTATTTTGGGGAGAAAAAAAAAAGTCTTCCTCATTGCTAACTTTTTTCATTTCAGAATCACAAAAATTCTCATGTATCAAGTTTTTACACTGCTAAAGCTTTGAACAATAACAGAAGAATTAGCATCCTCCAATCAAGCTTCCCACCAGACCTGTATAGCCACTGCACTAACTTTTAACCAGACCTCAGTTTTACAGGAAACATGTCATGAAATGAAAATTATTTTCATTTTGCACTAGTTATTAACAGCATTAGCGTTTACATAGAACACTATCTGTCTGATATCAAGAGGTTATTTATTTGTCGAAATACAAACAGCAAGCCACAGTAACATCATAAGGATGGAATTTCAACTGTAGACATTGTTTTGCCTTTGCAATTTTGAGACAACTCTTGAACATATTTTAGTGATGTAATGCATTTTGGGAAGTGTGTGTGCATGTGCTAGCTTTCTGGCACATTTTTAAAACGACATTCACTTGCAAAAACTTCTGTTCTCTGCAACAGATTTATACAAACACTAAACAATTGGCTTTGAGCACAACTTCCATTAAAAGAAGAGATAATTACACAACACCACTTTTCTGCAGCAGTAAAAGAAAATGCTTCAATTATTCATAATCTAATTACTGCATTCCCATGGCACCACCAGAAGGACTGTACAATCAGCAACAGACCCAAAACCTAGCCAACAATAAAGTAGCACAGTACGTTCTCTTCCACCTGCCCCAAACTAGGCAGCAATTAGGTGATGGCTATTCTTTACCTGTCCACCCACAGTGAGAAAAATCAGCCAACCAGTGAAAACTAAAGCAAACTTTCAACCCTACCACCCACCTACTGCCAACACAGTGCCACCAACCATCATCACAGAGGCTGATGAGTTTTGTTCTCAACATGTTTGGATCTTAGACTTCACTGACTCATCTAAAATTCTCTATTTGAACATGCTCATCAAAACCAGCAATTAATATCTACATGCCACAAACAAACCCTTTATCACGTGGGTTGAGGAGGAAAGTAGGATCATCAACATAGTTGGTACTCAGACATATGCTGGGCTATTTTGTGAGGCTGTGGCAAACAACTGCCATCTTCCCAGATTTTTATATATATATCTATCTATCCAGTAAGTATTAAAAGCAAATGTCAGATATTTAATATTTTCTATTTCACTGTAGAGGTTTTATTACAGCACTGCACTTATACCAGATTAATTTAGGAAAAAAATGCATGCTAAAATTTTAAGTTTGACAATCTGTGCTGCACTCAGAGATGCCCTCTGTAAGCCCAGGGGTTTCTCAGCTGAGCTTTGCTTACGCCATGGGGAGAGTCATCTCCTCCTTCCTTCACAGTGGTTCAGTAATCCTGAAGCAGCTCATTTAAAAAAATAAGAAGCTGCATCTTAAGTAGGGAAGCCTCAACCAAAATCTAGTTCTGTATCAGTGACTGCAATAGGCAAATAAAATATTTCCCTGAAACAGGGAGCTGCTGGACACAGCTCTCCCTTCCCCAGAGAAAGCCAGCTCTACCTGAGCCTCTCCTGACTGATACTGCCTCTTCGGTATCTCCAGCGACCAAAGCTCCGCAAAGTCCCCAGCTAGCATCTTCCATTGCCTACCTTTGCACTGGAAAGGTATTCAACTTGCCTTTCGCTGCTTTAAAATTTTCACTTGTTCAATCTCCATCCACAACTGTAGACAGAGAAGCCTTCTATTATTTTCTTTCCAGTAATGTTTTATGAGAGCCCCTGCTGTCCCCCTTCACTTTGCCATGTCTCCCTTGAGCCTGCCCTTCCACAGACCAAAGAAAATTCATTTTTCACTCTTCTCCAACAGCTCTATGTTTACAGCCTGGTTTCTCTTTGCTGTTGCTCTCTGTATCTCTTGCAGTCATGCCAGACTAAAAGGAAGGGGTTCAAATCCCATTGCAAAGCCTACCAGAGCCACAAAAAGCTTCTTGCATGGACTTTGGTCCCTCCTCACCTTTTCTACTTCAGCAAACTCTTCCTGCTTTCACCTACATGGTGGCTGTCCCAGAGACGACACTATTTTGCTTTTTCACAGCCTGCTTTCATTTATAAACACTAAAGGTGAGGAAGAGGGCTGTGACTCACCAGGATTTCACTTATGTTTGAAGGACCCCATTATCCTCACCTTGTTTTCACTTAATTTCTCATATTTCTAAGCTGAGCCACTGCAAGAAGCACATTAGTTGAGTTTTGTTTTAAAACATGCCTCTCTCAGCTAATGACAGCTTTACATCCGTCGAAAAATAAACCGTAAATTCTTATTTTTCTGTGTCCCCAGATAAATAATCCTATCACATAGCATGGCATAGCAGGGAGAATTAGACTCTTCCCTTTGTATATAAATTAACTGCTGACGAGAAACAAATATTGCATAATAATTAACTAAATTATTCTAATTATTAAAATAACTTCTAATTTAAAAAGAATCTGAGATACTTTCTCCATAGCATATGTGAAATATTCTGAATTTCACATGCAATACAGAGAGTCTCTTGTTGGCTATAGCAACTGTGAAATTAATTTACTATCCAAAACATTCATTATATAGTTTGATGGAGATTAAAACAACCCTGTCCCTCTGGGGAATAAGAATTTCAACAGGTCACCGCTCTCCAGGTATTAACTGCTGAGAAGTTTTAGGGGAACAACATACACCTTGATGTAATGCTAAGGTTATTAAGTTGTTTTCAAACATATAAGCAAAAAAGTTATCCTTCCCGTGGTTCCCAGGTCTCCAGCAGGTGCATCCCAGCAGAGGAAAAAGCCCTGCCTTGCAGGAGAGCAGGCTGACGCAGCTGCCTCCGCTCTGAAGCTTTCATGGGCACAGTTGCATTGGAATAATCCCATCGCTGGGCCCTTCTGAGACTACTGAGGTACCCAGAGGGATTACCCCAGCACAACAGAGCCCACCATGACAACTCCATCCGCAGGGTCTGGAATTTGCAGAAAGCGAGCGGAGTGGAGGGATAAAGGATTTAGCCACTTTGCAGCTATTCAAGGAATGCTCTTGATTTCCTCTTAACAACTTCAGGTTGAAAAACTATCGTCTGAATTTTTGAAGTTTTTGGTATTTCAACTCTATTGTCAGGATCTAACATTTCAGTTAGTAAAGTAAACGAAGTGTCCAAATTCAGTGTTACAGCATTTCCTACAAAGCAGAGAAGGAGGGAAAGCGGCGGCTAGAAAAATATATATATATAGCGTTATTTTACATACACACATATATACATACACATACATATACACACACAGTTTTCAAAAGGTAAAATTCTGAGTCATAACTTTGGTCACTGTGGCTGCAGGAGTGCATGTGCTAACAAGAACAAGAGCTGTGCCCTGACTTAATCTGACTGATGAAAACACAAATCTCACCCACCTTGTTTCCTTTAAATTATTTCTAAGCATTAAAGAAAGAAATAAAATCTCTCCTCCTAGCACTTCTGCACCTAAACAACTACCTAATATTCATGTCCTAATGCAGAACCCAACATTTCAATTCAAAATTTCTCGTAAGTTTGAATGGAAGTTCTGTGCCCCAAAACCTTCATGCAGACACAACTGTGCAATGTATGCATTGTACACACAAGCAAAGTACTTCTTTATCAAAAGAAAGAAAAAATCCATGGCATCTCTTTTATTTTTAAACAATTTTGGTGATCCTGGCAATCAGGCAGCACTGCATGGAACACCTGGACTCAGGATTGCTGCACATCCACCAGTGTTTGTCTAAGAGTGAGCAAAACAACTCACTGGGTCAGATGAGTTTGTGCATTAGCCCTCTCAGTACACAGTTAAAAAAAATAGAAAAAAATAATGGAAATTTGTTCTGGTGACTCAGAATCTCCACTGCTTCTGTAACACTGTATCACTCTGGCTTCAGATCTATTCTCATGGGTTTTGGGCCCGTGACTCAACTGTTTTCCCCTGTATTCATCCATCAAGAAGTTACTGAAATTTGCATGCATCATAGGGTCTGGCTAAAAGGCAAAAAATCTAGAGGAATTAATATCATTGGAGAATAGAAAAAGAAAAACCCAACTCCAACCATTGTTATTTTCCTTGGAAGTTACAGAAATTGCAACTCATCAACCTTACTGGTTAAAGACTGCTTTGTTTACCACAAGCCCTTCCAATGTTATGACTGCAACAATGTTCTGCAACTGTTTTTGAAATACCAGAAAATAGCATCCCAAAGAGACACACCTCACGCACTAGCTACTTTGTTTGGAGGGTTCAACAAGTAAACTTGGTTATGTTAAACTCGGAGCAGTTTTACTCAACTTCTATACTGCTTCTAAAACTGCTGCTTTTATTTCAGACCTAGAAATGAGTTTCTACCCCAGAAAGAGGATGCATTCAGAAAAAAAATCCTTTCCGCCACTTGCATTTCTTTGATAAGTTTCTTGTCTTTATTTGCAGCACCCCTGAAGACCTAATGCAGTGATTTTTTCAAAAGCAAAAAAATCAAGGTTTGACCATGAGCTCCTCATTTCCTTTCTGCTGAGAAACCAGGCAGCCACTGAATTTTATGTTGCATGCTCTCTGTATCACATTCCTGGACCCAGAATTTTATGTCCAGGTTACCACAGCCTTAGAAGGCAAGTTAGCATTCGATCTGTAGGCAACACCTCTGTGTGAGGTGAACTGAACATAAGATACTAAATATTTTATGTTGAACCACAGACATGAACTAGCAGAACAGCCTAACACAACAGAATCAGTCACCTCATTTATTTGCCAGGAGAAAGCTTAGCATCAAAAATTACATCTTGCACATAACAGCATTAAAGAACATCTAAACCTCATCATACATTATCTTGTAAGCTATAATACTCCCTTTTACAAAAGAGCACAAAAAGAAGAGGAACTATCAGATACTGCTACATAAATAGCAAAAGAAAGAATCAGGAAAAAAATTGTAGTGATGCTCAGCTCTCTGACTACTACATCGCTCTCCCTCAATACCAAAGATTCAGTAAGTCATAGAACAATCCAGACCCACAGCAAAAGAAAACAACAAAGAATTCTCTGAAAAATGTGGCTTGTCACTCTGCAGCTTGCCGTGCATATGAGTTAAATTACATCAATATAGTTTCCATAAGGGAAATTATTTTTCTGAAAACTCTGCTGCATCAGCATAATAGAAATATTGTTCCACACCATATGTTTTAAGGATTTACCTTCTTTTTCTCATTTCTGTATGTCTGTGCATAAATATGCGTGTACTTGTATACTTTTATGCTGGCATACCCGAGACAAACAATTCTGAAAAATTAAGAACCGTGAAATTTAACCCTTTAATTTGTGTTCATAAGAGATTTTCATCTATCCCATGTGATAATGCTCTAGCCATACCTAAGAGAAATTCTGGAGGATATAAGATGCCCTGCAATGATCCATTTAGAAAAACATTCACAGTTATTAGATGCACAGCAAATTTTTCACTTTTCTAACATCCACCCAAAACCAAAGGATATCACTATGCCAAATCAGTAAGCAGTGACTTCCAAGGAAGTTGAAAGTTTACCAACAAAGGTCTTCCTATAGAAAACACAGGTTTTCCAGAATCCACATATTTCACAGGAAAACTGTGATGACACTGATAAGAACTAGGCAGACTTTCAAGTGACACTTCCTACCCACCATACCAGCCCTTCCACTGGCTACCAAGAATTTAAGAGACCTGAGAAGCCAAAGACTCTTTGTACCTACTGCAGCAAACGTGGCCAACTGAGAGGAACCAGTTGCCTTCTGGAGGGTAGTCTGGGCTGCTCTGCCCCAGGCTATGAGTCCTTTGAAAAAATATACTGTAATCTGAAATGCCAAATGGAGAAACCCACACATTTGCACAATATGTGGTATTACTGTCTTTATAGCTGGCACTGCTGCTAGGAAAGGCAGAAGCCACAGCTGGAGTCCACAAGTCTGATTCTGCATTAGCCAGTAGTACAAAAATATATGTGGATAATTCATAAACTTGCATGCTCAGGTTTCACAATTAGCCCATTTTTCCTACAAAGGCCAGGTTCAAATGAGATTTTGGTAGAACGTGGCCACAGCCAAACACTTCTTTTTACATTAATCTGCTTTAAAAATGGGCTTTTGATTATCAGAACATACATGATAAAAGACAACGTAAATATTGCTACTGCAATTTAACTTTTCCTGCTTTAAGATAAATAGAAGTTTCTTAGCGTCATGCACTTATGGGCATTTTATACCACAATATAGTACACTGAATCCATTCACCAAGGATATTTATGGGTACTTTATAGAACTGTGCACTACATCCAGATATTTTATCAGGATCGTATAATATAGCATGTTACGCAAACCTCAGAGAGTGAATTAACTTCCACGTACAATTTAAGACATATGTGAAGAGCTTATAATCACTCAGATGTGGTTAGTTTGTTCTTTAAAGTTTTCTCGCTACAAATGATTGACTATAGTCTATGTCAAAACTGCCTCAAGAATGAGCTGTCACTATGGAAACAGTGACAGCAATGAAGTCCTTCCTCCCTCTTCTGCACACAAAAGCCCAGGAACAAGCACATTCTTATTATTTTTTAGATAGTGAGTGCACACGGTAAAGTCCTGAGCAGGACTCAGCAAGTTCAACCTTTTTCATTTGGTTCTAAAACGCATTTTTTACTTCAGCAACTCAGCCCTTCACATCAGCATTTCCTTCCATGTAAAAAGCTCTCTAGCTCTGGAATTGTAAAACTGCTTGTGAAGCATTCTGAAAACAAAAATAGATGAGCAGAGCACTTAAAGGAATTATAATCCATGTTTATTTAAGTTAGATATAAATATAGTTAGGGAATGGGAGAGGGAAGGGAACAAGGGTGAAATTTTATTTGTGCTGCAAAGAACCTGAAGTTACTATATTACTCATTAAAACTTTCAGATTGATTTACCAAATTCCTACCAAGTTACCTTTACTGTACAACCGAGTATCACATGCCGAGAGTTAAGCTTGTCTTAAAATCCTTTAACATCAGATAAGCTTGCACAAGTAATAGAGCAGTTAATGTAAATGCTGCTGTAGAGTCAGGCATTACTATGGTAATTTTCCAACACAGAAGTATGCTTACAAAATACAACTGAAGGCTTAGAAGTGAAAAGAAATATTTTACAGGCATTAAGTTTCTTAGAAAAGAGTTATGATGAACTCATTCATGACAGAAAACTTTTTCAAAATAAGCTGAATGCTATGTTAAAAATTCACATTTACTGATTTTTTTTCAAGAAGCAGATACAGCAACCTTCTATTGTGAAAGAAAGTTTAAATCTAAAAATATAGCAGCAAATCGTAAAAATCCCATCCCTTCTTTTTGACTTCCTTCCCTTTCTGAACCGCTGCATTAAGGCAATGCTCTCATATGGTCACTAAAGGTTTTCTGACAATGCAGAAGGCTGAAAGGAATATTTCTCTCTCTCTCTTGCATTCAGAAAGCCTGAGCACAAGAGGAGCTATTCAAGCCGTGATGGAGTGCCTCACAGAGCCTGCAATATGTTCCCAGTTGGCAAGCAGAGATCTGTTTGGACAGTGAACCCAGCCATCCCCTCCACAAACACCAGCATTCCTGCGACTCCGCAGCAAGGAGCACTGCAGGCCCTTGTCAAGGGCTCTCGCAACCCATCAGGTTAGGGCTCCAGAACAAACACTTCTTTGTGCTGTGCTTACAATTCAATAGGCTTTAAAAAAAAACAAACCACACTGTCTCCCTCCACTCAGCATTAGGTCTACATCCAAAAAAATATTCAAAAAGCTGAAAACCAGGAAGGAAATATCATGGAATTATACTTAGATTTATCTTTAGTAGCTTAAACTTTTGGACAATATTACAAATCTGGTTTTGGATACTTACCTGGTTCCTAAGGCTATGTCTTTTGGGGGGGGAAAAAAAAATAAAAGGCAATAAATAAAAATGACCAAATGACCAATGGACTGGAAAGTACTAGTTTTACTGCAAGTTAGCAGCAGATGTTAAAAACTAAATATCACCCTCAGCCAAAGCAACAGCAAGGTGCAAATTTTACACAACATCACAAACCCAAGGTGGAAGCCTTCCCAGACCTGCACATGGATGCACAGCTTCTGCCTTTCCTGATCACATCTGCTTTGCAAACAAGTACAGAGGTATTCACACACACAAGCCAGCCTCCCATCAGCCAGGGGTTAGGGAGCACCCATTCTGGCAGGGCTGACAGCATAAGGACTGCATCTTCATGCCTGTACACCCTTCCCTTTGCTCCACCTTGCTGCATCCCTACAGGAATGAACCAGGGCTTCATCCTGATTTGTGGTGATAACATCTCAGCTCCTTACACAGAGAGCTGAGAAGTCTCCCTAAGACATATGTCACCAGGCCTCCAAGCGATCAGTGGAAGTAATTAGCTTTCTCTGCCAGATGTGTGCTCCATCTTAACTATTACTATTTTGCACTTGCAGAATTCGGTAACACAACTGTAACAGAGAGGCCTGCAACTTCTAGATACTTAATCAAACTTCAAACAAGACTCAGTGGCAGATTCAGTGAGAGAAAGAAAACCAAGACTACAGAATTACCCGAGAAAAGCACTATTTGGACACGCTAGGTTATGCTACAAAGTCAAATGGGCCCAGCTCTTGCCACACCTTACTCCCACCTCCTGTTCCAAGACTGATGCTCATCCCCAGTGCACATGGTAGCTGGGCTGGAGATGGGTTTTTTGCTTTTGTGGTTTGTCTGTTGTTGGGATCTGAAGAGGGGACAAGCGCAGAGATTAAAACCAGGAGAGGTTTTCTACTGTGATATACCCCATTTCACGTACAACCACTGGGCTTGACATAACTGCATTTGATGCTACAGCCAACATGATGCAGTATCAGACTAAGCAACCAAGATAATCTCTTAAAATCTCTGAGTGTATGAATCTCCAGGTCTCCTTCTCCATTCTACCTGGGCAGCATTAAATCAGACCTATGCTTCTAATTCCACATCATAGTCTACTGTTGGGTTCCATCAACCATGAACAGCAAAATCCACTCGTCTTTCACAGCGTTCAGCTGGAGTATTCAGCATGCACAGTATTCCTCCACTGCCACCTCGCCTGGGTTGGGCAAGATACAGCCTCTCTGTGAGCGTGATGGACACACAAAGGGAGAAGTGACCGCAAGGACCTGAAGAAGAGATGGAGGTGGTGCTCTGTAATTGAGGAAGAGGTGCAGAAGGAGAGGCTGGGGAGGGGAAACAAAATGTCAGCAGAAGCAGGGAGAACTCAAAGGCACTCACTCACAGTCTCAGGAACCTTCTAATGAATTCTCTGACACATTCATTCAGTGAAGAAGGGCAAATTCCTCCTCTGAAGCTCCAAAAGGCATTGTCAGAGTAAGGAGAAGCAAGTGGAAAAGGGTAAGTGGGAACCCAGAAACTCATGGAATTTTTTTTCATTTGCCTCCCAATTTCCAGGGTTGCTCATTGGCAGCACTGTGCCTCTCAGGTACAGCCCTCCACCCCTCAGCAGAGCTTCATAAACATTAGAAAAGCATGTAGGCATGGAAAAAGTCTATATTTACACTGCAATAATACACCACTCACTGTAAGCCTAAAAATGAAGCCCAACCAAAGGGCTCTCTCTAAATGAGAGGGATGGGAGTCTCTTTAAACATAAAGTGCAACAAAATTATACCACAGAAACTCTGGGACATTACTCAAATCATCCACATGAATAAAACATCCCGCCTTTGCCAAGTTTTGTTCAAGCTGACTTCAGCTTTCTGCTTAAACAAACCTCAGGCAACACTGACATCATTTGTAGCAGAGACAGCATTTTATTTAAGCTTGAAATCTGAGGGTGTTGGGTAGATTACCAAATAAAGAGTTGATTTTCCATCTAAAGAATCTCAAATGACCCCGGCTTCAAAGGCTGGATTTAGACTTACTAAGCCAATGGAAAACAAACATCTTTAATCTCCATACTGACATTAAACTCAAACAGAAAATAACTCTGGGAAAAGCCCTTTATCATCAAACTTCTACATAGAAATAGGGGAAAGGTGGTAGTAGTGGAAAAATCCAAATTATTCTACATGAATAGCCTGCCTCACAGGCAAGGTTACCTAGTTCCCCTCTTCCTGCTATCTTTTGCCATCTCATTTTACTCACCTCTTTTTCAAATGTTAAGTTATGCTAGGCATTTAGCCTAGATTAACAAGCATTTAGCCTAGATTAACACGCCTGAACACTAAGAATTCACTCTAGGGCAAATCAGACATTTAGATACATATGCAAACACCGAAATTATCTGTCTTCTGCATTTAGGTGCTACTGCACTTCAACTAAGAAAGCAGCTTTGCACATGAAAGAAGAGAGGTCTGGCAGCACTTAGTGATCATTATTTGGCCCTGGAGATATCAAGTTATTAGACCTGAAGCCTTATTTCTAGTATAGGATTCAACACTGCCTGTTTCTTATTTTATTAATATATATCAAGACTACAAACCATGTGCCTGGCTAAGAAGGACATGCTAAAATCAATTATCTTCTTTACCATCTCAAAAACAGCTTTCAAAAACTGCTCAGAAATCCAGACTACGTAATATTCTAAATTATGTAATATCCTAAAGCAGGATAGATACCACAAATTCTTTGAAATCACATTTTGGGGAATTCCAATACAGAACTCAAGACAGCATATACACCCCTTATTCAGGCACTAGAAGGTAAGTGATCTAAAGAAAGCTGTTACAAGCTTTGCAACTCAGACTTACAAAAACACACCCAGAAGTAATAACATGCCATCACATTTCTTTTTTAAACAAAATCATTGCCCTTCTTTTGAAAAGGAATATCAAGTTTCTAGCTGAATAAATTGAGGGAGTCTCATTATTTTTAGCATACTAAGTGAACCTGTCAATTGACTTTCATAAATACATACAATTAGTCTGATCCAGCAAGATACTTAACACACGTAATTCTTAGACTTCAGAAACCTGAGCGACTCACAAGAGTACATACAGTATCTCGCAAGTATGGAGTTACACACACTGTAACCTAAAAATATGAAGTGACAGAAACATAGCATTAAATCAGAAGTCCAAGTGCTCTCTTGCACATTGGCACTGAAGCATTCACATAGGTTTGGCTCCACCATCCCTGCATTGTTAAGCTGCATACAGGAAGTCACACGCACTTTACACACAGTGATGAGCATAACTAGATCACCTCCAAAGAGCGAAGAGCATGCTTATCCTTCTTACATGCAGTTTTCTATCAGCAGCCTAGATCTCAAAGCAAAGCTGTGTCAACAAACCAGATTCTATACACATACTGAAACTTCCTCCTCTGCAGAAGACATAAATGAGCCCTGCGGAGTCAAGTAGAACACAGGACTGGAATCTACCCCTAGGTCTACATCTTTGAGATGTAAACAATAAATCAGCTCAGTATGATTAAAAGAATGGCACATTCTCTTGAAAAGCATGTGATTTTTGGTGAAGCATTGGAAACTTTGTACCCATTCACCTTTCATTGGTAATTGTAGAGTACGTGCTTCCGCAGGGCAAAACAATGCTGAGAAGCCATTACTCATATGCAACTTGCTTCTCAAAGTGATTCTGCATTGCACTGGGCAGCTACCTCAGGAGCACACAGCAAGAGCTTCTGCTACATCATTACACTTTACCTTAATCTGCTGGCTTGCCGACAATTCTGCGTAAATGTCTGAATTTGACTTGCCAAATTACAAGTTTCAGAACACACAACACTGCCAGGTGGAAAGTACTTGAAAATATTATTGAATGGAAGTTTTGATTGTCACGGACAGAAGCAGATCATCTGTAACTGGAATGGAAAACCAGCCACACTCCAACTCTGTCCCTCAAAAAAATCAAGCAGGGAATTTGTTATGTATACCTTCAGAAAGGTCTTCAAGGAAATACAGCCCAGGGTTTAACTACAGATGTATAAAATAGCTTTTGCAACTAAAGGAAAATCCATTACTACAAGGAATACTGAGGATACGGAGTAGATGGAGCCAGGCTCTTTCCAGGGACGTAACAGGAACAAATTTAAACATGGGATACTTCCCCCCCTTTCTCTTTTCTTTTTATTGAAATACACCATGAGGGTGATTAACAGGATCATGCGGGGAGTTTGTGCAATCTCCATCCTTGGAGGTGTTCAAGACTCAGGTGAAGCCCCTGAGCAACATGCTCTACTTTTCTGGTTTTATGCAGCTGGTTGGACTGGATGGCCTTTGAGTTCCATAGCTGCACTTAACTTAAATTACTCTATGATTTAACTTGGCAGTAAAAATCATTATTTAGTTATAATGCTGAACATCAGTTTTGGAAGTGCTATATACAAAGGCTTCTCGAAAATATAAAAATTAAAAAAGACATGCAAATAGTATGAAATGTATCACAATAATCAAGAAAGTTTACATAGTACAAGGTTTCTACTCATGTCTGTTAAGTGAGTTATGGTCTGTTAATTCCTCCACTTTGTGGCAGCCCATTTCTTATGAATCTACCAAGCATGAAAAGAATGTTAAGAATATCAGGTAGAAAACACCTGGAAATTTCTTCTGCCACAATTTGTTCCAACGCTTACAAATTCTGCGTGACTTATTTATACAGAAAAGATGGAAATGCATGAGAGTATCAAGCAAAGCAAGACTTTGAGCCATTTCATTTTTGAAACTCTATCCTGCTACCCATTAGCCTTCCTTCAATACAGGCAATACTGAAGGTAAAGCAGCTTTGCTCTTGAAAGCGTTGCTTTTAAATACTCATGTCATTAACAAGAGCTCCTAAACCTGGCAGGTCACTGTTGATAGGATCAAACAGAACAAAATTATTTAATAAACTCCACTGGATAAAACTACCCGGCCTAGATTCATCTTTGAACAATGAAATTGTTTTTGCCTTATTAAATTGTAAAAGTGCCATTAAGAAAGCCTATTAAGAAAGATCTTTTTAAGTTCTCAACAGTATAGCTGGATACTTTGTACTGCTGTTACTCACGATCAGCATTAAAATCATCATAATCAGGTAATTTCAGGGCTTTAGGGAACCACGCTCTACCATCTGGGGACTTAGCATGCTGGAGTAAATCAGGCACAAGTCCACTGAAGTTGAAGGCATTAGTATTATAAAATTATCAAAACTAATCTTACAGGCCATGTTTTGCTATGTACTAATTTGAAAATATACCAGATGTCTTTATTTTCAATAACAAACAGGGGCCAAATTATGAAAAAGCTCTTAACAAACAACAGATGATAACCAGAAACAGTCTGCCGGCAGCAGTAGTACAACAGAAGTGTGATGCGATGTCAGTATGGACTGGAAGTCTCTACCAAGAAGCCTTGTCTGCTCAGGCAGGTGCCTTGGTTGGGTCTATCCTTTTCTGCCTGAGCATTGCTGATAACACACCAGGCAGCTGATGGAGAACCTAGCCTGCAAGACTGAGGAGGGCCAGGCCTTCACTAAGATGTACTAGCAAACCTTTAAGGGATTTATTAATTCACTTCTGCAACCCTTAAAAGATGGGGATTTTCTCTATAAGCTTCACACAAATATTTCTTATTCCTCAAAACCCGCTTTGCTGATTATGGAGGTCTTCAACAGCTGCATCAACCAAAAAGTCTGACAATCTGTACTGTAGAAAAATAAGATTTCACAAGATGGAGACCAGACCGAGAAGATCCAGAGAGTCTAAGAGTTTGGCATTACCAAAGTATCTCGCAAGTGTCTGTGAAACCAACCACCCTGAGATGGATCCAAATAACATTTGCTCAATCACTCCTGTACACAAAGATATATTTTTCTCTACACAAGTTTTCTAATGCCTGGGACAGCTTCCAACAGAAGCAATTGCTAGTGGAATAATGCACTGAGTACCCTTATTTTTCTTAAAATTTGTTGCCATGACATCACTGTGATGAATATAACTGTAGAAGAAGAGGTGCTCCAGGCAATTCCAGGCTTCAAAAATCAAACTTAGAAGGTATGATGACTGGATTGAGGTACTTTATCCTCAAAAGAAAACATTACAGCCCCAGCAGTAGAAGGTACCATATCCAGACAGAGGTTAAGCCAGAAGAAGAGGCATGCATATGTTTCATTTGAGTATTATGGACGTTAAATAGGTTAGTGGTTACTAAATAAACAAGGCATTCAGACTTGCAGCCACACTGACAAAGCAACCCCCTTCTCAAGCGTCAGGATATAAGCACAGCTCAGAAATAAATTTGGAATTCAGTCTTTGATCAGCAGTTGCTCTCCGAGTACAAGATCATCCTGTTTGCCATCTATGGCTAACCCAAGATGGTAATTTATTTGTGTTAAGCAAAAGCTCCATTAGAGCACTGTTTTAAAAGGTCACACTATTTCTTTTAACAATGTGTCATAAAAATGTATGCAGTTACCAACAATTGTCTCTACTGGGTCAGCACTATTGGGTGCTATCCATGTGCATCCCTATTGCAGCTAGGAGAGCCACGTAAATGGTTACTTCACTCAGCTAGAATACTTAATGTACGTGAAAAATAATCAAGTTCTCATAAAGCACTTCTGTTAGCTTCCTGGTTTCTACTGAGACATGGAAGAGAATGATTTGCAATCATCTTGCACATGCAGCAGCAGGCACATTTCCAAAGCAAACTGGAAAAGCATGATACAAGAAGACAGGCAAATCACAGGAGCTGTGGAAGCTGTTAGATGTTGGAATCATCTCTGTGATAAAGCTGCTGGCAATGGGCAAAACCAAAGGGCTAGAAATCCAGCAGGTGCAGTTTTACAGCAGGGCAGCAGGTTCCCTCCATCCTGCCACCAGTCACCCAGGCAGGGCTTTTAATCAAACATAAAAAAAACCTAGACAACAAACCCAGCTGAATTTCCAGTCCTCTTCTCCTAAGCAGTACTCTTTCTACAAGTGGTACCAAAGAACATATCAACTGCATTTTCGTATAAAATTATTTAAAGCTAAATTATTCCCTTAAATTCTTATTATATTAAAATCACTGTTACTTTGCAAAAATGTGCTTAAGTAAACGCTTTTTTCCACTTTTGCATGTACACAATCTGGAGAGAAAACTGGTATTTAAAAATTCATCTTGCTTATTAATTGTTGCCTTTTGAATGAGCAAAGCTTTTAGTTGTGTCAAAGCCATTAACACTGAAAATTGTGCACTAAACAAATTAAATATTCACCAGTCCCATTCTAATGCCTTTTTGTAATGCTGCAGAACGTTTACCAACCACCTTGTTTCTTTTGTAAATAGAAGGGTATTTCTGCATTTATTTTAAAAGCTAGCTAATGTCAGATTTCAGTAAAGATTTTATGCAAATATTCATGACAGTTATGTAAATTTTTGCTGCTACAGAAAATCATGGCAAGAATATGCAGTTCTTAAGAACTGCCTCCAGTCCATGTTTAGAATTCCTTGGATGCTTGAGCATCATCATTTTGGCATCAGGGCAACAGTAATAAAGTCCCAATTAGGGCTGTTTAAAACATCCTGCAAGAATAATATTATGTAGCCTGAAAGACTTTGAAATCAAGAGACTTGATTTTACAGTAAAGTAACAGAAAACATTAATGGAAAAGTCTCCTCTTAATAAAATCTTGAATGTGCAATACTTACCCAATTTGCTATTAATTATGTGGAAAGACTGCATGTATTTTGTTTTCCACTGTGACCAGTGACCCATCTGGAAACAGAAACAAGCAGCAATTTCTCTGCCATTCATTTTCTTGCTATGGCAGAGCATTATGTCTGACCATCTACTGGCTGCACCTATTTCACTTATTTTCTTGAATAAAGTTGGCTCAGTCATTACAGAAGTGCTCCTTGAAGGGGAAGGTGGTATCTGTACCGTTTCCTACAAATTATTTGATCCTATCCCCAGGAAGTGAAACACTTGAGGTCAGATCCATGCCAGAAGAGACCGAGAGCTCCCACTAGCTCAGACCCACAGTGCACAAACAAGCTCTCGCCCCTTGAGATTAGTGCCCAAAGATCACATGCCAGTGATACTAGTGAACACCAGATGAAACACTTCCACACTCTAAATTATATTTAAAACATATGCAAGAAACAGAGAAAATTATAATAGAGAAATCAAGGGAGGGGGACTGCTCTGGGCACAAGTGGAGCTCTCAGACAGCTACAATGTTTTGACAGTCTCGCTGACAACCAGAACTATTTATTTTCATCCATTCTGTCTTTCATTCAGGGTGGAGATTTTAATTTGGGAATTTTTCAGCACTATTTAGCTTCCCAAAGATGACTCTGTGGACCTAAGGGCAACCAGCACAGCCTACAATGTATTGCATCCCCAGCTGAAGCAGTCAGCGATACCGAACTAGAGAGCAGTGGAAACAGCCATGCTGGTCACAGTTTGAATTTGCTATGTGCTATTTGCAAGTGAGGGGAAAAACAATAATCCGTAAACATACACAAGATGTTCTAAGGCATAATGCACTGTATTTTACATGTAAGTACTTACAGAAAATGGTACGTAATAGAAAAGAAAAATCTAAAGTCTTTAAGAGTTCAACAGGTGTTCAAGCTCCCTTTTGTATCACTTAGGCAGCGCAATATTTTCATGATGTTCTAAATACATGCTGTGCATATATACATACACACTCAATATGATAATTACATACATATTTCATACTATATGCAGAGTGAGAAAATTAAAAGCACTGTCCCAAAATCAAAAATTGAGATAAAGGAAAGCTATAGGAAATTATGCTACAGACAGAACTACAAAGACAACATGGAAAAGCTTTAAGAGTCTGTGATTTCAGAAAGTGTTTCTGGTTACACACTCTTACAGCAGCAGCTAAAATTATACTTTAACCTGACTTCCCTTGCAGTATCTAATAATCAGCTTGAATATCAGGTAATGTGAACCAGCCTGCTAAGATATCTCTGCAATATGTCATTCAAGATAATACATCTACTGAAATAGATTCAGTTAGACATTTTTTTGTTTGATTTTACGAGCTCACAAAGGATGAACTACAAAACCAATTTCAAGCAGTCTGCAATACATCCTACACTGGCATGGCACAGACATGCAAATCGGTACATTGGCATAAAGACAGGATGTGCATACTATCTTTGGAGTGATCCTAAGTAAACACAAATAAACTTAGAAAAATCTTATAAACAATGTCCCCAGTGATCACCCAGATGAACAGCAGATATCCTTAATTCTCACTACTCACCCAAAGAGATTGGAAAGTGAGAACACAAGTCTATGCAGTGCTATCACAAAACTCAAAAGAACAGCCTGAGGCTGAAATCAGATTTTAAGATAAAAAATTAACAGGACTAATACACAAAAGTTGAGAAGCAGCCCCTAAAATTGTTAGTACTATTGCTAATTTTTTTTTTTTTTTTTTAATTATAGAAGGCTGGACATTACGACCGATTACTTTTCAAAGAGTTAAAGCTTGCAAATGAATGAGAAGTCGCTACTTCTCATTCAACTAAATGGATTTCTGAAGACAGAAGGGTTTAATACACAAATGATGTTCCTAAATCTTGTACTTCCACAAATAAAGGAACAAAAAACTTGTGCTTCCCTCTTTACCAGGAGGCATCAAAATCCCTTGGTAAAAGCCTAAGGAACAAGTGATCTTTTTTTAGATACAGTGATTAGAGTCTGTAACATTGAAATCTTCATAACCATAATACATAATATGCTAATGCAGACATATGTATGCAGACTATAAACATCAAATCATATAATAGATATATTTTTCTTGCCAAGACATTATGAAGCATTTTCACACAACATCCATTTCCTATCAGCTGATACAGGGAAAATGGAACCCTCACCCCAAGCTCTCTTGCAAGGCTTTTATGCTGAGTAGTTTAGCATAGTAAATAAGATTTTATATATTGTCTCTTGAACATATGTAACTGACCCTGCGGCATGCTCGTCCACCCTCTCATGCCACACACAAAACCTTACAAATGTTGCAGTATTCTCTCTTTTCAGCTTTCAGTCATGAAACAAGGAATTTTGAACCAAGAATGGGATAAACTGAGGAGCCAACAAGTTCATTTTCCACTCCACTGGTCTAATGATTTAGGTGGGTCTCCAATGAAGTATTTGTTGGCACACAGCTATGAAATATTTCAAATTTTTTTTTAAGGTTATAATAAGCTGCTGAAGGAAAAGAAAAATCAAAGGTGTAAATAAAACCACAAATGTTAAGTTAATGTCTGGTATTCTGAAGCTGGACTTCACAGAGTGCATTTTTCCATCAATGTAAACCATGATACTTGCTTTTTAATAATTGCATGAATCTATAGGCATGCATTTGAAGCTTCCATTTTGAATTTTGAGTAGATTATACATCAGAGATACAGATCATGATCCACTATAAGGTTATAGTCTCAAGAATACATGAAGGAGTTGCAGAAATCAACCTCACTGAACTTTTTGAAGGAAGAAAGTAACTTCAGAGGTGTATTTAAGGAATCCCATATTCTTAACACAATGAAAAACCAGACAAGTAATAAAATGAAACAAGTGAAATGCTGCAATCTAACTTCCTTATTTTTTAACATTATTTTGTCATTAAACAATCTCCTTACCAGCTTATGCTCCAAGTCAAGCAACTGACATTTAAGTTATTATATTATCCTTTAAAAGGAAATGCACGTAAAGTTTGGCATAATAAAGTAAAACCTCTGTTTTCTGGTTCCTATCAGTATGTACTAAAAACACAAACTTCTTTTTTTTTTAAAGAGTTTGTTCTAAAAGCATTCTAGAACAGTTAGAATGTCAAAGCTAACTAATGCTATTAGTAAGGCTGAAACAAAACAGGCAGTAGAGAAAACCCTAACAAATTCTGAAGAAGCATCTGCAGGAAACAGCCATGCCTTTAAAGAAAAATAAAGTCTTCAAGCTCCCAATGACTCTCATAGATAATAAACTGATAGAAAAAACAAGCATAGCTATGCATTTATTTACATCAGCTAGAGGTCAGAAGAATGCTACAGCATCACAGACATGCTGCTTTCCAGCTGCAGACACTCTCCCTTTAATACTTTCTATACATTCAAAATGTTGACAACACCGTTAAGGAAGGGAGCTCTAACAGAAACACATTAATCCAAGCACCTCAGTGAACACAGGATATTGCCTGCAGTATGTATTGACCATGACAGCTGGCCCACCTTACTCACATTCCTTCCTGAAAATAGCTCTTTAAACCAAAACATGAACGACTGCCTGCAAATATTCTCTATTTTTTTCTGCTAACTTTAAAATGAATGATTTGATATTATCCCATTTTGAAACAACATACTTTTGTCTCCCCAGTTGTATTTATAAAGCCTAGGTTCAGTTAACAAGTCTGACAGACACATTTTTACGGCATTACTAAAGGAATACAGCAAATTATCCTGGCAACCGAGCACTGTAATAATTTTAATTATAAAACCTGCAAGCAAGAATAGCGAGAAGAATATTTTTACATAATTTTGCTTCCAAGTATCCAGTCAGGTTTTTTTATTAACAAATATTTGCATTATTAAAACTTTATTAACATCTGCTGAAAAAGTTCAAGGTGAGGGAAAAATTACCATGCTGAAAGACAGTTTCTTTCACCCTCCCTTCAGACAAGACTTTTGGCATTCCTGTGGCAACTGTAATTCTAAATCATGATAGCTATCTTGTCTGCTGCAATGAAAGCAGGCATCGTGTTTGATCTCTTGAGGGCTTTGCCTGGGTATTGTCCTATTGATCTCGTCTAGTTGCTGAAGCAGCTACTCCAGGCATTCCCCAGCATCCCACTGGCACTGTCCCAGGCATCACTTGCAAAAACCTCATTTGCCTAAAACTGCCACCTTTGTAAGCAGAACGTGTTTCTGCAAGAGCTGGGCTACCAAAAAGTCTGTTAGAAAGCTCTTTGATTTTCCTTCATTTTGCACTTTCAAGATTTTACAAGCTACTGAGATTAATTTTTTTTTTTAGATCACATGCCAAAGACCCCCAAAATTACCAGCCTGTGAAACAATAAGGTTCTTTACAACTTAACTCTATTGTATTTAATTAGGAGCATCATGGCTACACTCTAACCACTCTAGAAAATTAGGTGCCTGTTTCTAAAGCAGGCAATCAGAGAGCAGCACCTGCACCTCTTTCTCAAAATGCTCTCTTAGGTAGTGCTTCTCACCTTCCACCAAAAAAGCCCCCATTAGAGGAGCAGAACAAGGACGGAGCACCTCAACCAGCTTCATATAAACTCATTTTTTTTAAATGCCTTAATCCAGATCCTACCAAATTTTGGTTTGCTGAGGTGCCCATGAACACTCTGATCCATGCCTCTGGTGATCTACTGCACCCATTGCGATGCCCCCATCCTTCTGGAGGGAATCATGACAGCCAGATGTCCACTTTGGCTACCTCTAGTAGCTGCCTGAAGTTACATGAAACACTGACAGTCTTTGTTCATTCATCAGACTAACAAGTGAACCAGCAGCAAAACCATCTCACAGTTATTTCATTTCAGGTTTCCTGAAGCCCACAGGATTTTTAAGATTCTTTAGATTTCTTACCTTCCATGTTCTTCATTTCTTTTCAACTACACTTCCACTGAAACGTTTAGTAACAACTATTGGCAGCCTAATACTAAACCACGGTTTTCAAGTTATTTGATTCTGTGGCATGGAGACAAAATATCTGAGAAATCTCCCTCTCAAAAAAAAAAAAAAAATCCAAAAATCTGAGCTATTGAGCAAGTCTCAGCATGTCAGATGAGAAAAACATTACTGCAAGGACACTGGAAATGAAATTGTCATCTCTGCACTTTGATGTGCAGAGAAAAGTATCCTTCTGTCCTCTAAAAAAAGTAACTATGATCCCGTTCTGCTATTCAATACCTTGCATTTCAACAAGGAGGACTATTTGTTATTTTTAACAAATAACAGAAATGAATCAAAGCTCTATTTCTGAAGCATCTGCAGACATATGCCTCCCCCAGCCTCCCCACACAGTCCTGGCTGCTCTCCCTCACCCTTTCCTCTTACTTCAAAGACCAGTGACCTTCGCAAGACAATATGCTTTCTGATTGTATTTAATTTATTTAGGTGGCCTCTATTATACACTAGCTTAATTGTAAACAAGCTATTGTAATCACAGGTGCCTCTACTGAAAACTGAAAAACATGTAATAACAAATTGATTTATACAGGTGAAGAAGGACGGGAAACAGATTCTCACTGTCCAAAACCTCATACCACTTAGCTGTAACATGTATTTTCTCATATGCAAGCGAAGCAGCAGTTACACTGTTCTCAGGCAGAACCATGGAAGGGTGCAGTGAATTATGAACCCTTTATTGGCTGTTTAACAGCTGAGCATAAGAAAAAAAAGATGGGAGTTTAGATGTGCTTGGTATGCGCTGGGAAGCAAGATACGTTTGCATCCACAAAAACACTATTATTAAGTGATAAGTAATAACAAGGCAGAAACATTTTCTTCAAAATTGTTAAAATTTTCCACCCCATGGATCCCAGTTAGTCACAACAGCTATTCCATCACACCATTAAAATAAATGCATCTCTTCTGGCAGGCTGTGCGGCAACGTCCCACCTAAGAGCATGACATGATGCACAGATGCTGGCAATCTGGGGAAGGGGGTGGCAGCGTGCTCCACACATCTGTTATTGTGGGAAAAAGTCATGTTGGTGTTTTGTCAAATTGCTCTATTAGTAATGAATACAGCTGTTCCACGTCGGATAATCTGTGTTGCAACACTCCACTAAGTGACTCCGTACAGAACTATGCCCCGCTGTTCATGCTCAAGTGTAATTCTGATTATCAAGGGAGATGGCACTGTGCGTTTTAAAAAAATAAAAATGTTGAATGCAGCTGTTTCCGCTTCAAGGAATGTCAAAAGAAATCATTTCTCCCTGCCATGTATGTATTTTTCACGGTAAATCAGAATGAGCTCTGGCATTAAGGCAACTGCCCACTGGCAAAACACAAAGACAAGCCAAGCATTTATTCAGCCTAAGCTGAGAGCAAGGCTAGTGCTGACCTAAGTTTTAGCGTAAAGACATGCAAGGCTGAGAAGTTACACAACCATAGGCTTCAACTTAAGCCTTAGATAAAGGAATTTATGATCATCCTCCTCCCCTTGATAAATCCCTGCATGGAAATAAATGGTTATCAGTGCTCACAGGCTCTAACTGAAACTCAGCAGAACATCTCAGGGCTCAAGGCTGTATCTTTTGCTTACTACACTCTTGTCACACTCGAGTGATGTCACACCAAATATGTTCACTCTCAGAAAATCAAGCACAAAATACCAAGCCCTAAATCTACTGAGATGGTAACCATATGATAACATCTTAAACCAGGTTGCAGGTGCACCACTGCTCCCCTTTGAAACACCTGACTTGCCAATCGAAACATGGAATTTGTGTTGGTTCTCCCCATAGAGCTCATCTTTCAGGCTTTGTGAAGCTACAGAAAACCCTGAGGACAGAGACCCTTTGTATGCAAGCCCAGGTGGAGAGGTGGGTCCTGCTGCTGGCAGACACCTCAGAGGAGCCTCACTTTGTCTACAGGTAATAAAAACCTCAGCTTCCAACAGACACAGTACAACAGTTAACATGATAGGAAAGCATGTGCGTCAGTGAAATGAAGCTGATGGTAGGTATTATATACTGAAAAAGCCCCATCAGTTCCAAGAAGACTCCAGTATACCAACAAGATTTTCAGTTTTCAAGCAGTAGTAGAAACATAAAAGGGGGAAAGGGAAAATAGCCAACTGGAAAGGGAAATTAACTAGCATATACACAAAGCTTCTATTTGAATGTCCACTTTTGAGGTTCTCTCATTAAAGGGCAAATAGAAACATCTGATGAACAGATTTTCACCTTTACAAATGCAAATGAAGCACTTGGGCAAAAATTCACGCATGCACAAATAGCATGTGTGTTTATACTCAATCACTAATTTAGGTGTTTCTCTGCCTCACATACAGACAAAAAAAAAGGCATATTTACAATCTTCAGATTCATATAGTACCCCTATCTGCACCACAGTCAGCCTGTGAGGCTGTCCAGAAGCAACCATGTCTTTTGGAAAAGTAGTGCATGATCAGTTGCGTTTGCCTGCAACTCCACCAACCACATGGGTGTAGATGCCCACGTTAGAAAAAACAGACCCAAGAAAATCCCAGACCAAAAATACCCACACCACTCAGCATTACAGCACCTCAGGAATCCTAAACATTCTAATTATTTCAGTTGATCAGAAGAATTTCTGCTTGTTGAACTTCAGCCACAGCATGGTGAAGAGCTGAGAAATGAACTTGCCCTCGAAATGCTGAGGAAGAAGTTCTCCTAAACTAATCAGGCTACTTTCAGTTACTGCTGAAGTGGCAAGGCTGACTTTTAGTGTGGAAAAATGCTGCAAATACAAAAGTCACAAGTATTTCCCGTAGGGTGGGTGCACTGAAGCAACAAAATACAAAACATGCAGATCAAGTTGCAAGCAAGTCAGGAAGAGCAGGGCAATCTAGCACTCCTCTTCTGAATTTGAAATAAGATGTGCCACGCAGCCCTAAGTCCAAAAGGAACTGTAGTTCTCCTGGTATTTGGACAGATTAACAAGATGAGCAACAGAAAGCCAGACCACTGCTTGTGAATTGAAAAATCTATATTGCTCTGAAGTTAGGGAGACATTTTCTCCCGATGCAGCATCCTTTAGTGAAAAGGCACCTGAGTGATGTCCAGCAAAGAGCGGGGACTCCACAGCCAGCTTCTTTGTGCAGTCCTTACAATTTACTGCTCCATGAGACAAGACTGTTCAGTTTTCCTTGTAAATAAATTCCGTGGTTCCCAATAAAGAAAAGGCACAGTCAGGCCAGCAGTTCTCCAAAGGACCAAAGGGACAGCTAATTGCCTGGCACCTCCTTTGCTCAAGTCCCCCTTGGGCTTCTGAAGTTTCCCCTTCTTTCTGGGAAGTTCAGCAGATGTTTGCTGTGGTTCACAGTAGAAGCCTGAGGTGACCCCAAGTATAATGGATAGCTTCTTCACAGGCAGGGTTTCAAAAGACCCACAGAAAGAGTGTACACAGAAGTAACAATAAAAAGGATCTGAAAGATGGGAGGGTCCAAGACTGCTTTCAGGGGTGCCCACGTGCTGATGCCCAAAGCCTGCAGCACACACACCCAACAAGCAGTGTAAGCAAGCACTTAAAAGCCTGTGTGAGCAAAACTAAATAATTCAACTAGTGGCTTTCTTGAATTCAAACCTTTGTAACAAACAGCTTCTACTCCTAACTCACACTATGTTCCTACCTGGGTGCATAATTGGTGACTGGGTAAATAGGTTTGTGAGCTAGCACAACCAATGTGGCCAACTCACTCTCTTTTCTTCTTTCCTCCTTTTCTGCTCTTGAACTGTGGGAAGAGAGACTAAATAGCAAAAAAACTATTCACTTTTTTAAATTAGGATCAGTTTTCCCTTCCTGACCAGGCTAACAGGTCAGGCAAATGCTGGCATCAGGCAAAGAAAACAGTGGGAGATGACACGAGGGGTAGAGAACATCATGAGGGCACGTCTTTCAGCAGCAGCTACCCATCAGGTCAGGTCACCTGTATCAAATAGCAACTTTTCTGAAGTCCAAAACAACTGCCATTTTCATCAGTAAAGGCTTGCTCTCTTCCACTCACACAAAAAGGACAAGGAAGAGAACTGCTTTATAGTAGGAAACAGAGCAGCCATTAAATTGAGCTGAAAGCTGCATGAGTACCACCACATCCACAATCACAGCAAGCCAGAAGAATCATCATCCAGCTTTTGAGATACCATTGAAAGAAAGGTTTGAACATAGGTTAGAGATCCTAAGGATCTTGTAATTTGCAAGTAATATATGAAAGAGACAGAATCAGAGAGGGGGAGAGAAAAGATTCAGTTTCTTTTGCGCAATGAAACAGTGTTGGTGGATGCCAGTAAACCAAACAAAATGAAGATATGGAATAAACCAGCATTTTCAGTGCTATCTTTCACTATCTAGAAATTCAAAATGGGAAAACACAATTGAAATTTTCAAGCATCATCTTTTATGTCCTCTTATTTTTGGAGCAAGTTACTTTGGCTGACAAATGGCTGAAGGTCTTAAGATCTGTAGCATCTAGTTTCCCTCATTTACTCAAAAATACACTTCAAAAAAAGCAATGATTCAGTGCAGAAACTTCACTTACATGCTCTGAAACTCCTTCTGAAGGGGGCAAATTTGCTCCGCTGGCTGTTCAGAAATTTGAGGGACCTCCAGCCTCCCTGAAGCCAGACACTGGCTCTCACCCTGCTGATCCCACAGATATTCTGGCCATGTTTCACAAGCACTTCCCTTGAGGGACAGGTATCAGCCATCTCCAGAGGGAGTCAAAATGTCAGCTCCACACACAGCAACTACAACCGCATACTAAAGAGTTGCTTTTTACTGAGTGGGGAGAGCAATCTCTGCTACCAACTGTTGAAAACATTAACAGCTCTGATGACAGCAATGTGGAGCATGCATGGCTTAAAAGGATATTCTAATTCCTTAGCAGCAGCGCTGCATGCTGTCAGCTTTTAAGGGCTATCTGGCTTGAAAGGCAGTTTTTCAGTCTGTAACTGCATTTGTACTTAGAACAGAATTACTGCTTTAACGACTCTCATTACATTTTTAATTATAAAAAGCTCCATTTAAAATTGTCCAGACCATTTGCACAAACTACATTTAGCAGCTCACTAAACTGGGGCAGATAAGACTAACCACCAGGTCTGCCAAGCACATCCACCTTAAAGTAAAAATAAAGCAAGAAAAATAATGCTCCAAGTTGGATATTCAAAATGGTGCTTGCAATATACCTCCAAAAATGATGACACAAGGGATTTATAAAGCTGCAAGCAGAGAAGATCCAGTAATACAGAAGGAATATTGCAACTACACAGCCTGGGGTTAGAAAATAGCTATAGTACTATTTCTGGCATAGCAGCTGGCATAAATAACTGCCTAATTCACTTAACCCATTTTCTGCATAAGCTCTTTTGGCTATACAAAGAATGGAAGTAACTATGCGAATGAGCAGCAGTTGGGGAAATGCCAGGTGTCAGCTTGTAAATCTCTATTTCCTTCCTTTTGTGTATATGATGTAATACAAAACAGAGCACCCTAATTTGATGCTCAGGTATGCAAGATGGCCTTAAAACTGAAAATCCATCTAATTCACTTAATTTGCTGCGCTTGTCAGCAAAACAATTTTAGTCTCAGATTCACCCGAAGGGAAATAGAAGCTTATGCTATTTGAACATATAAAAGGCCATAATTCAAGTAAAGACAAGGCATCAATAAATAAACTACAAAGCCTTTGAACACACCCCACCTTCCAGTGGAACTGCTGAAGTGGAGAGGAGGAGAAAAATAAAGCTTATGACAGCAGGACTGAGACTGGAACTACTTTAATCATCTCTCCCTCGATCTGCTGGTCATGCTTCTTTGGATGCAGCCCAGGATATGGTTACTTTCTGAGTCACAAGTGCATGGTGCTGGGTCATGTTGAGCTTCTTGTCAACCAGCACCCCCAAGTCCTTTTCCTCAGGGCTGCTCTCAGTCCAGTTCTTCCAATTTAATACCTTACCATGTTCTGGAATATAACTGAGTTTCCAAAGACAACTTTAAGCTTAAAGAGTTTGACTAAAAGATCTGCTACTGCTTATGTGCGCTTCAAAAGCAGCCCATTGCAATTATACCCAGCAGAATATAACATTTCTCAGTATACCTTCCTGGTCATAAACACCAAAACCCTCATTTGCACAGCACCACCACCCACACACAAACATTCATAGCCGCAGTTAGAGAGATTAAGTGTTTATCATTACAACTGGCTTCAAAATAGCATGAGGTTAGCTGTTTAGCAAGATACTTACAAACAGCATCATGAAGCTGAGGCTACATCTGGAAACCACAGTTTGTACTGCACTCTGAAGCGAGGAACAAGCCAGTTATGACAGGTTTCTTTAAATGCAATCTTACCTACCATATTAATTAATTCAGCAGTTAAAACCATTCAAGGAAAATGTATCAAATACCCTATATGTAGGAATGGGAGAACCCCTTTATGTAGTAATTGCACCCTCCCCCAAAAGCATTTTGTAAGCCAATACTCCTAGGCTGTGAAACTATGAGGGAAACATTCAATTCCTGTAGAAAATCATGTCACTGCTGAACAGGGGGCTCAGGCTTGCTGAGGAGCCTGCTGCTAGCCAGGATACATGCTGCTCAGACCTTTTAGAAGAAGCAAATTCCAATGAAACTCAAAGTGAACTCTTGTACCCTGGCAGAGCAGACAGTTTCTAGAAACTCAGGTAATAAAAAAAAGATGACACTGAATATCCCTTACAAGTATTCTGGGGTGGGTGAACAAAGACATAAAGACTTTTAAACAGTAGAAGGAACAGTTATATAGTATTTTCTGCAGGCTCCGGGCAGTTCCAGTGGGCATGCTGATACACAAGACATTCACAGAAATAACGAAAGCATCTTAAAAAAACAAGTGTTCAGAATGAAAGTAAATAGAAAAAAATGGATCAAAAGGATCAGACTGTACAGTTTCCTACTGCTTTCCAAGTACATTAACATACGTGGAAGCTGTGAGTGTAAGGACAGCCTCCTAGCATGAATAGAGCAGCTGTATCTCTGCAGACAGGAAGACAGGCAAACCCATCCCCTGTCCCACAGCCCCTCAGCTGGCACCTGGCAGAGCAGGGACAGGCCCATGTGGGCTCACAAGCCTAGGTAGCCAGTGGCACACAAGCAGCGGATGCCAGTCTCCAACTGGCAGGTACCCGCGGCGCTGCGTTACACGGAGACAGTCCTCATCTGTCTTTCTGGAGAGAGGACAAACCTCACATCTGGAGCTATCACAGTAACTGGAAACTTAAAGAATTTCACAAAGTGCAGAACAACATATACTGGCGCTTCTGTCCCCAGAGACAGACACCCTTGGAATAATAAACTGGAATATTAACATGCACATTCATTTTCCAATTGACAAATTCATTCTCTCTCTTCCTAGTCTATTCTGATGCATTAGTTATTCAAGCAGCTTATAAGAACACAGAATATCCCAGAAGAGAACTTCAGGAGAAGTGTAATTAAATAACCAATTATTCTTCATGCTTTATAAATAAATATGTGCACACACACTTTCATGTGACAAGCTCCCAATAAAAAATTTTGTAAAATAAGCATAAAATGTTTATTTAACTCAGAGAAGCAATTACACCATTAAGAAGAGCTCAGAGTAGACATTATGCTGATTACCCCTTAATTGCATGTAATCACAGCAGTGACATACAAAATGCAACAATAACAACTATGCTACTAATTTTTTTCTGACCTGGACACATTTTACAACAAATCCATTAGCGACACATATCTAACATAAAGGTAATTTAAGAGTGCTGGTCCATAGCTGCTCAAGTGTTCCCTACCAGCATGGAGATATCTGTGATTACTACTCCAAAAACCTATTTCAAACATGTTTAAGTTTACTTAAATATAAAAAGACATTATTTTATCTACTTTTCATGACACACTGGGTAATGTTAATGAGAGTCTAATTGCAATACTCATCTACCCTATTCACCTGCCCTAATTGCAGCCACTTGATGGCATCCCCAGCACTCTCCTCTCCTACACTGGTGGTGTTACAATCTCCAAAATCCCACGGGATGAAGCATGGACAGCCCTGTGTACTGTTGAGTCAGGACTGGCAGGATGCGTGGCAAAGCGCAATCCAAGGAGCACCTCCAGTGAAACTCCAGTTAGCAATCTGAACACTTAGGAAACACCACAGAGGAGGTCTAAACCTTCCTTTTTCCTTAGCTTGCAGACAGGGCTTCCAGCTGTATTTACCACATATGAACACAGACTGCAAAATTACACTGTGACCACAACCGAGTAGCTGAAATGAGTGGAAATAGTGTTCAAACTCATGCAACAGCAGTCGCATCTCCTGTGTCCTACAACAAGGGTAAACAAAGTAATTTTATAACTCCCTTGGCAGCAGCAGCAGAAGGGATCGCCAAAAGGAACGTGCTCTGCTTCAACCACACTGGAAGAGGAAAGAGGCTGCCAAAGCATCTAGTCGCCAAGAAAATTACAATATGATAGTCTTAATTACACTAATTGCGTTTCCTGGTATTGAGGCAGGATTAATATAGTATTTCTTATGCTACATTTCATAAACACAATTGGTTTCAGCTTAACTCTTCATAATTGTATTTTACAGTTCTTGCAAACAATTAGCCACCAATTATGTTCATTCCATTTTGCAGATGACTGATAAACTCTCCAAATATCAGAACTCTCCCTCAAGGGAGGAAAATTACTTCTAACTTGTTAAGTAATTTTAATGACGCCTCAATGGAAATTCTGCAGGCCCATCACCCAACGGCACTCACTTGCTATGTCTATGCTATTACGAAATATTATAAAAACTTCCACCAAGAGGAGACCCATGCTTGGATCAGCTTTGGGGAGCTGAGTAACAGTCTTCAGGTGATGAAATGACCACGTAAAAAAAAAAAATAATTGCATATATACATATATATGTATTTATACGTTTGTATCTATTTGCATATACTTTTACATAAAAATAGATCAGTCAGACATAACATACTCATGCACATATCCTTGTTTTAGAAATTAAACGTTTGAGCTAATACAAGTCTCAACAGGTGCTGGGAAGTGGATTAGAAAGACCTTATTAGTTTCTCACTCCCACCCCACTTCCCATCAAACTCAAAGGCTCTGGCTCACACAATTGAGAATGACCAGCATTGTGTTTCAGTCCTCTCCCCAGGCACAGCTCCAACGTTCAAAACAATTCAGCTAGAAATGTTAAAAAATGTTATGGTGAGATAATATCGTCTGCTGAGACAAAAATAGTTTTATAATGTTACACAGAGGTCATCTGTAGCAACCTAGCCAAGATGGCACTTGAAGAGACTGAGCCTTAGCAGCAGCAGTCATGACAGTCAAAAGCATAAGAGTTTCTAAGAATTTTAGGCTGCACATCACTTAAAAGGTGAAGTTTGGATAAATAGGATACAGGTAACAGTTACAGACCACACAGTTCCTTATGAAACTTTTTTTGAAAGCTGTAGGGACAACAAGCCAAGTATTCTGAGCTAAAATAAAGAAGACTCATGCCTGGCCAGCACTGGCAATAGCGAATCTTTCCCATAATGTAACAAGAATATACTTTGCTGACAAAGCCTTACACCAGGATTTCTGCATGGGTTACTCATCTTTCTTCTTCCATACCTGCAGAGTCACAAGCCCTTCACTAGCCAGTAGAAGAAAAAAAATGAACCTTGCTGATGAATAACTTACAATGCTTTACACGCACAGCAATTTTACATGTTTCTGTGCTGCTAAATGTTTTTTTTAAAACCTCTTACAGAGGTTATTGTCTGAGAATTAACAGCAACCAAGAGGAGAAGGCACTGCTTCTGACAAACCACCTACACTCAAATGTTTCCCCATTCCACCCCCAACAGGAATAAGAGGGCTAAGCTCACAAAAAAAAACAACAAACAAAACAACAAAACCAACCAATAAACCAAACCCAATCAGAAGCGCATGGCACCAGAAATGTTGTTAATAGTAGTAGAAGTTGTAAGCAATGATCAAACACACTTTATAAACAAAGCACTTGCAGAACCCGGCAGCTTTATGTTATAACATACAGGGGGTACGACAGTAAAAAAACAAATTGCACACAACATGACAGAATTTGGTCTTGTGCTGAACACTGACAAAAAAAAACCCAAAAAACCAACCCAGAACAACACAAACAAAAAGCCCCACTCATCTCCAGGAGTAGCTTGATTTTTAAGTAGTATCTGAAGGTCTCTGACCCATCCCATAAAGAAAAGGAAAGTTAAAATTAAGTTTTGTGGTGTTTAAATTAATGAAACAGTGAAGGTTTGTTTCTTTCTATTACATCGACCTTAAATATTTTAGAATGCATATTCAGATTCTAGACTTACTTTTTAGATAGTTATTACTGATAGTACTTGATGGCACTCTACAGCCTTTGAGGTTGTCCAAAGTTACACAGTTCCAGACTGGATAATGTGGTTGAGTGAACATTTTCATTTCCTTTTTTTTCTAAGCCAGTGATGCTTTCACTGACTTGGCAATTTGTTTCTGTTAATAACATCTATTCTTCAAATCTGTATTAATGAAACTACTTGTGATACAGAAAATTATCTACTGATACCACAGGCACCAAACCTATCATATTGCACTCCCTAGACAAAAAGGCTAATGCAGAAGGAACAAACAAGACTCTTAAGGATGTGATCACACATACTAGATCTAAACATAGAAGAGGTTAATCTTTCAGAAAGTGAAAGTTACTTAACCCAAGAAATCTGACAATAGCAGAACCAACAACTGATTCAGATACAGCTTCCAACAACCACTTCAGATTTATTCTTCATATGGTGAGAATAAATACAATTCAAAATTAAGTAAAACCAACAAACAGTCCAATTTACGTTCTTTACCATCAAGACATTTCAAATCAATCCTTATCCAAGTTGAGATTTGTTATAAAACTAGAAATAAGAAGCATAACAACAATAAAAGCCTTGTAATGACTTTGAGTGACACTGTGCTTCATCTCCATCCCCAATCCACATCTCCTATCTTCACTTCACAATTAATTGAGAGATAGTCTGCCTTGCTGCCACAGACGTGAACATAATTCATCTTCAGCCTCCCTCAGGGAGGGGATTTCATCTGAAGTTCCCTAAGTGAAGTTCCAGGTACAGGTATTTGGAAATTGCTACCAAGCTTCTTTCCATCTCCCTCTTCATCCCTCAAATGGGCAACTCAAAAAATGTCTGCACTTAAAGCTCTGCTGCTTAATGTCTGTTTTCCTGGGTTAACAGTCTGACTACATAGAAGGAAATGCCCACCTTAGCCTTTTGATAAATATAAAAATATTTGCTGTGCCAATTTCAGGCAGTCACAGTGGAGCTTATGAAGTTCATAAAAGTTGTAACACTGGCAAAACCTGCTTAGTGGACAATATAATATTTCTTTCCTCCAAGGAAATAGTTCTTGATATGCTAAAATACAAAAAATATATCATTAGAGGCAGAAGGAGCACTGTTTTGTACGGCACAACGGTTTCCCAGCCTTAACACTGGTGTTTGAAGAACTCATCTGCTAAATACATACCTCTAGTCCTTTCAAGACAACAGAATATGGGAAAATCCATGACAGAACAGCAATAATGTCTTCTCCACTGGAAAATCTGAACTAAAGAATAAATTAAACACAAGATATTTATACTGCTTTAGCTTGAGGTCCTTCCTCAAAGTGATCTGAGGGTGTTAAGCTTATTCACATGCATAACCTTTGTAGAAGGAGCCAGTGGCAGAAGTTACCTGGAGGGTTGTTTATCTCATTTGGATAATACAGTTCCTTAAAATCAAGGTTAATGCCAATTGTCACACCAGTTATTTTTGGTCTTGGCAAGAGGAACAGATAAGACTTCAATTACCAGGATTCACTCTGCATCCTCTTAAGAGGACTGTCCCACTGTATGTCACACCAAATGCCTGAACGCTTGTCAGAATTGGTATCTGAGACAAATCTCACACTATAATAAAGGACAACCTGCACATTTGTCATCCTCCTTAGTGTCCTTCTCCTTATTTCCTTGGGTTTTTCAACTCCCCAGGAGACTGAAAAACTGGGTAAAGTTTTCCAACAAAATTATACAACAATCTATTCCTGGTTGTAAAACCTCATACTAGCTTTATTTTGTAAATGCTAACCTTTATCATATTGCACCATGAAGAGTTTTCACTGCATATACAAAATAAACATGAACCAAAACGGATAGAGAATAAAAAGTACAGGAAAACAAACATTTTTACCTGTGAGGAGTGGTAATGTAATTTAGTAAGGCTGGTGGAACAATTTCTTGACCTTCCGGTCAACAAATGTAATTGCTTCAGATTAAGAAAGCTGAATATAATTGCTTTACTAACTTAGAACTACAGCCGCAGTAATACACTTTAAAAAACCTAACAGCACTGAATAATGTGTTTGCAATGTCTGTAGTCCGAGCTGACTGGGTAAAGAATGTGGATCCTGGATTTTAAAATCCTGACACCATTGACTGGAATGTACTGGGTCCACACTTGGAGGACTTATCTGCATTTGAGCAGGACCGACAGTGACAACTAGAGCATTCCTGCAGATACTGATGGACTTGCATAGGTTCTCTGTGTTTTAGGGTAAGATATTGATAGCATGTTGGTATGAGACACTGCCTTTCCAAGTGCCATTCAAATTGGTTTGAATGTACCACACTTACTGATCATTTCAGACACAGATCTATATATATATATAAAAATATATATATAAATGCACACAGACAAGTAAAATAAGGACAGACACAAACCTCAAATACAAATCCTGCATATTTACAAAACTAAAAAAAGTTTGAAATTACAGCCCAGACCATATGTTCTAACATTTGTCTTTTAAGCCTGCTGTCCTAATTCTAGAGATAAACGCGTTTCCCAGCAGCAGACGCTTAGGCATTCAAAAAAAAAAAAAAAAAAAAAAAAAAGATATACAAAAAATTTCATTTTACCATAGGACAAACTTCAGGAACTACTATTCCTCAGCTCCTTTACGTACTGTTCTGCCGTGAAGCAGGACACTCTTTTCTATATACTTGCAAAACAAACAGTTGGTGTCTTAATTCATTTCTCATCCTGCTGATGATTCAGCCCCTGCCCCTCTCCTCTGCTGGGAGGCCACATCAGCAGGACGCAGTGAGGGCTGCCAGGTCACATCCCAGGCTAGCTGGAGCAGAGGCATGCAGCTCCATAGGCAGCACGGCCCTGCTTTTCCAGGGAAGAGACTGAAGGGTCGGGAAAGACTGTGGCCATTCCTCTGAGCATATGTGGACACAGACTGTCACAAGGGTTCTTCCAAAATGCTTAGAGTTTCCACATTTCAAAGCATTTAAAAAATATTTCCAGTTTCCATGGTATTTCTCTCCCCTTCTCTCCTCACAATGTGTACTGTAAAACATTCAAACTGGAGGATCTAGGAAGATTAAGCTAAATTACGATTTAGTTACATATCAAGTTTCTTCTTTTTACTTTCATCTTCTATCAGGGGAGTTATACCAAATAACAGCTACCCATTCACTATATTTTGTTCAAAATGGATTTTTAAAGGACTAGATATTCTATACAGCAAATCCACTAATGCAGGTGCATCTTATTCAAGATTTAGTCTGCACACCTGCAAAACAAATTTCCATGATTATTCTTAACAGTATCAGATTTAAAATGGAGAAGCTAAGATGATTCACACAGTAAACAAAGCATCCTATTGTTTACTTCTGGCTTCTTACGTGGTTTCCTATACTTTATTGTAGTGTGCTAAAAACAAAACCTATGAGATAAAAGGAGAATGGTGCTATGATCTTACTGACAATAACAAGGGAACATCTATTCTGAGTTCACATTCCTTCACTCTCTCTCTTCTCTTAAAAGATTTCAAAACGAGTTTCACAGAAGTATGACAATGTGAACATTATTTATTGCACATGGAAGGAGTAAGTGACGCACAATTAGGACCTCAGTTTTACTAAGGTGACCAAACACTAAAAGGTCAAAATGACCCATAACCGAAATACAGGTAGAGTCCCCAAAAATAACACAGGATAAAAAGCTCCACTGCAAACTGTTATTTTGTAGTTAGTAACAGGGCAACAATGAGAAACTAAAATAACAGTATCTGTTATGATTAGATGATTAGGTTTTAACAACTAGTGGTTTATAGCTATATCTTTAAAAAACTATGGAGGACACAACGGATAATATTCCAAGAGGAAGTGCACAACTGAACCCAGATCTGGGGACATGCCAGGGCTACCTAGCTGAACCTTCCAACACACCGAAGCCATCAAAGCTATAAGATGGTGGCAGTGCCTCTAAAGGATAATACTGACTCTGTCAACAGAAGAAACAAATATTTTGGCCAACACGGCAAAGGTCGATTGAACAGAAAGTCAAGTAAGATGATGTAAAATGAGCAGTAAAAATTATGTCTTTATGTAAATAATTTATACAATATCACATAATAGGGTTTAAATGGTCCTTACTGTAAAAAAATTCAGTCAAGATTTAATAAACAGAGGGCAAACAAAGGCTATTTAATACCAAAAGAGAAGATGTATTTTAAAACACCACCACACAGACTGTTTTGCTCCAAACCTGGATGACCAAAATAACCTGAACTGAAACTACATGCCCTATAGAAAGTTTTCCATAACATGTAACCAGTCTGCACACCACCATGTAAGCAGAAAGAGCCAAAACACTTCAGAGAAACAAGAAGAAAAAAAAAAAAAAAAATCAGAGCTCAGCCTGTATTTCACTTTCTGTTCCCTGACATAGCCAAAGCATGTCCATCCTGTCCTGTTCTGGTGTGCCCTGGCAGACACTCCCAGGAGGGTGCCCGACCTCATGCAGACACCCAACCAGCATCAGACAGAAGACACGCATGATAAAGAGCATATTGTTGCTTCCCACTTTGCAGAATTCTGTGTTCTGATCAAGGAAATGCTTTGCAGCACATTTTGAAAACAGTCATAAATTAATTTCTGTAAACTTGACCAATTCAAGAGATACTATGGAGAGAAAGCAGATATCAGCCCCTGGCTCTCACCAGTGCACAGGCAGTGGCTGCCTTAAGTGTCCAATGTACCTCCCTCCTCAGATTTGACCAGCTGCCCTTTGATTAAAGGATATTTCCAACCTTCTGGAAACCCCTCCAAAGCAACATGATTTTGGGTGCTGCTGTTATTTTATCTCAAGCTGAAATCAAGCCAAGTACACTGATGAGCAATCTATCATCAGCCTCTGCACTTGCAGAGCCATGGAGGGAGGTGTTCTCTGCAGCTGATGCAACAGGTAAGCTTGCAGCATTACAAAACCAGCCAGCTACCTGAACCTGCATTTTTTTTTGTTGCATGTCCTTAGGCTTCTTCCATCCTAATCTCAGATCCAACATTCTCCAGTTCCTTTGTGCAAGCCCTTCACTACTCTCATCATGGATGCCTCCATCCCCACCCCCCCCTCCCCCCAGTAACACCCCCCAGTTATCACTCAGCTCTTACATGATGTCTCACCTATTTTCAACTCTTTCCTTCCCTCCAAGAAACTGACTCACTTCCTCATTTCCAAACTCATACTGAAGAGAAAAATAATAAAGACTTTTTTTGGTTTGCTTAGACTAGACTGAACAGCCTTATTTCCCTGACACACACACTCTTCCTACATAAATCTACATCTATTTAGCCTTTAATATTATCCATTCCTTTGCATTACTACACCAAACCACACCCACACACCAATTTAAGGGAATAATAATTCCAGGAAATATTTCATTTGAGAAATCACTGCTAGATTTTTAGCATGCTTCTGGCCTTTCTCTTGAGTTACTCGCTTTCAGAGCCTCAGAAACAGCAGCACCAAAATTTAATTCTTGCATTCTTTGTTTTACAGAAGAAGAACAAGCAAGGGCCCTGGAGTGCTGAAGTTCAGCTCCAATGGCAAAGCACTTGAAAGCATCGCTTGAAACAAATACCAGTATTAGTGAACCATTTACGCACAGCATCCTGTTTTCATGTCAAAATGTAACACCCAAAGGCAATTTAGATCCATGTCTATATGTTGTGGTTTAAGCTTAGTCGTAAATTAGACAAAGCATGTAGCCTGCTTGTTTTCCCCCCACAACCTGTCC